>ML269386.1:0-61416 GCA_005239495.1 Nicotiana undulata | reverse complement strand
AAAAAGAGAGAAAAAAAATATATATATATATATATATATATATATATATATATATATATATATATATATATATATATATATATATCAAATACCTACCCGATCGAAAGGTATATCTGGGTACGGGGTTAACCCCCGAATTCAGGAAAAAACTCATAAAATTTCTTATTGATAATATGGATTGTTTTGCTTGGTCCCACTTAGATATGATAGGGATCCCACTGGAGGTCACAACATATCGATTGAGCCTGGATTCGAAGTTCAGACGGGTGAAACAAAAGAGAAGGCCCCAGTCCAAGGTAAAACATGCATTCATCAAGGACGAGGTAACTAAGCTTCTCAAAATAAGATCCATTCAGGAAGTAAAATATCCCGAATGGTTAGCAAATGCAATGGCAGCCCCTAAGAAGGGGAACAAACTTAGGATGTGCGTAGATTATAAAGATTTAAACAAATCATGTCCCAAAGACTCTTTCCCTCTGCCGAATATTGATCGCATGATCGATGCCATGGCCGTCCACGAGATCCTTAGTTTTCTAGATGCCTACCCCGGGTACAATCAAATTCAAATGAACTCGGAGAATTAGGAAAAGACTTCGTTCATCACTAAATATGGCACATATTGTTATTTCATAATACCATTTGGACTAAAAATTGTTGGTGCTACCTACCAACGCCTAGTGAACAAAATGTTAGAAGAACAAATAGGTAAAACAATGGAGGTCTATATTGATGATATGATAGTTAAGTCCCAGCGCGTAGAGGACCATTTAACACATTTGAAGGAAACCTTCAACATATTGAGAAAATACAACAAAGAGCTCAACCCCGAGAAATGTGCTTTCAGGGTCGGTTTGCGCAAGTTCATCGACTTTATGGTGTCGAATTGGGGGGATCGAGATCAACCCTGATAAAATCAAGGAAATAGAAGACATAATAGTCGTGGACGGTGTTAAGGCCGTGCAAAGATTGACAGGGCGGATAGCCGCCTTGGGCCAGTTTATCTCGAGGTCATCAGATCAAAGTCATAGATTTATGCATGCAAGATAAGCAACGAGAGTAACCTGGAGTTTCGTAGAAGACCTCGGTAACAACAAATTGAAGTAAGAGTTATGGTATAATATGATCTGCCTAGATGCATGAAAGTCACACGGATAGAGAGTCGAGTTTATGAAATAAGATACAGCAATATTCGTAAGTTCGACAAAGTAGCGAGCGAAGAACTTCAATATACCTATAGATGCCCAGAGTGACGCCTTTTCAACTTCTGTATATGTGCACAAAGTGAGGCCTAAGATTTGCTAAAAGCTGGAGGAAAAGGAGACAAGAGTCGCATAGGCGCATTTACAAGGTTAGAGTCGCACAGGCTACGTGGAAGAAGGTAGTAACAGATACAATATTGGAAGGATTTCGACCACAAGTCGTGACGTAAGATGGAGTCCTACGGGGGGAATGTCGTGGCCTTTCGAGTTATTCGTCGAGCAGTTGCCTTGATGGCAAGGAAAGTACTAAAGTATTCGGGAAACATGAGTTATGAAAATGACAAGTGCATGAGTCAACATTCGAGGACGAATGTTCCAAAGGGGGGAATAATATTACACCCCATGTTTTCGTACGTGGAATTACGCCATAAGTAAATTGATATAAGCTCGGAAATGAGATGTTACATTCCGCGTTTTTGCACGTTAAAGTTTGTCGTAAGTTAATCGACGAAAGTTCGGGTATGAGATTTATTTTGGGATTATAAGTATTATATTATTTCAAACAAGTGATAAGTAAATTCGTGAAGGTGAGAGGGTAAGCAAATCAAAGAAGATGAGTTTCGACGAAGTTTGACATTTTGAGGTAAAATACGGTGTAAGCTATAATACCTCGTATTTATGGACTAGTGCCAGACAAGGTACCACATGTCCATAATAGAAAGATGTGCAAAGTGTATTTAAAGTTATTAGTATTTTAAGTAATTTGATAGTAATTATGTGAATTATTGATCTTTAGTGGAAGATTAACTAATTAATTAAGCACATTTGGATAAGATTGATGGGTCCCAACGTGGCAGCCCATGAGTTGAATCAAAACCAAAATTAATGACTCTTGATTTATCAAGACTAGGTGGAACATTTAAGGGGTCTTTGGGCAAGACTAATCCAAAATAAATGGGACCCACAACACCACCGTGCCGGTTCAAAACAGAACCTATGTGAGTATACTACAATTATTGATCTTGAAGTTGGTATTCTTAGTCATCCTTTCTCTTTTCAATTTAATCTAGGACCTTTTATGTTGTGGTGCTTTCAGTGAATAGCATTTTAAGTCATTAAAGATAATACATTCTCATACATCTTTACCACTTGGGTTACATTTTCTTACCAAGATAGATACTATATAGAATGATGAAGATACAGTGATGTTAAATTAGATTTGTTTATATAGAATGATGAAGATACAGTCTCCACAACTTTAAAAGATCTTTATACCTCATTAAGTAGGATTTTTGTTTTAGAAACGTGATGGAGGAGGAGCCACAAGAGAATGCTTATGAAATTATCCAATTCCACTTTTGGATTAGTTTTACCGTGATGTCCATATACATAGCAGCAACACAATTTTGAATTATGTAATACCAACGTGACTTGCAATTCTAAGGGAGTACGGTACCATCTTTCTCAAGAATATCATACGGAATTTTCCCTACTCCAGGTATGTTAAGGCTAAGCTTTTCCTTCATTTTGGCATGATCTCGTCATTACACAAGTTTGATAACGAGGCATAAAGAAAAATTCATATCCCGAATTTACGTATATTTTGCTAGTCTCGCAAATTACGTAAATTTTTCTAGTTTTTTAAGTTACAATATTCTCTTTATCGGGACTTCATATTCATTTGAGTATTTTCTTTTTTCCAGTCAAGAGAGCAGAGAATTTATATATATATATATATATATATATATATATATATATATATACAATATTATAGTATTACAGTATTTTCATTACCATCAAGCTATAATCGATGGGCAGACCCCTATTGGGCAACCTCTGATCAGATGGTAAGTTATATACCGAGCCTACTGTGGTCGAGCGCCTATGAGCGAGCCCAGTTGGTCGAGGTACATCGCCTAGTATGGCCGAGCGCCTATGAGAGAGCCTACTACGGCAGAGCAGTTATATATATATATATACCGAGCCTTATAGGGCCGGACATCTATTTTACTTACTATATTGAGAGAGTTGATTCAATATCAACAGTAAGCATATCTTCAGATTATCTTTGACTTCCAGCTACTTGCAGTTATTATATTATCAGTTCAGTTTCAGCCTTCAGTATATATCCTTACATACTCGATACATTATTTCGTACTGACGTCCCTTTTGCCTGGAAACGCTGCGTTTCATGCCCGCAGGTCCCGATAGACAGGTTGAGAGCCCTCCAAGTAGGCTATAAGCTCAGCGGAAGATGTTGGTGCGCTCCATTTACTTCGTAGTTGCTTGTTTGGTTAGTATGATCTAGACGTGTATCGTTTGGTATGGAGGGACTCTATCCCGACCTTTATGACATTTATGTACTCTTAGAGGTTTGTATACAGATGTCGTGTACGTGAAAGATTGTACGGCCTTATCGGCCTATGTTTTGAGTTTATAATTGATCATGTTGGCCTATTAGGCCCATATGTCATGTGTATATAATGTTGTAATAATAAATATATGTTACGTTGGTACTCGTTTTAGTAAGGTACCGGGTGCTCGTCGCGGCCCATCATTTTGGGTCGTGACAAAAGTTGTATCAGAGCAGTTCTATCCTACGGAGTCTGCAAGCCGTGTTTAGTAGAGTCTTGTTTATGGGTGTGTTGTGCACCTCACTTATAAGCAGGAGGCTACATGACATTTAGGACTGTCACTCTTTTTTCTTACTCTAGATCGTGTTGTAGAGCTCAGTTTTAAGAACACAAGTTCATAAACTCGATCTTGTTCATAATACGACTAGAAAGATGGTTGGTAAGGGATTGAATGCGGATTTGAAAGAGTTGAGTCAGAAGCACTCGTCGAGCTTCTGGAAAAGGAGCCTTAAGGCAAGAATATCTATCCATCTTTATGGTGAAAGACAATGAGAGATTCAGAAGAGAAATAGAAGTTTCAGCAAGTAAAAGAAGCAAGGTGAAGAAGGGTTCGAGGCACCCAGTTAATGAAGATTATCAGTATTACGTTTCCGGCAGAAAAATATAAGCATTGTGAGTTACTCTCAATAGTAACAGAGGTATGTATAATTGGCCACACTCATCTCAGTTATACCCTATTGGGGGCTAACATGTGTAGATTAAGAAAAGGACGGGATATCAGGATCCGATTGGGGTTAGAGTAACCCAAAATGGTAAATTGATTGTTTGCGTTAGTTGACATTTCCGAAGGATATTGCAAATGTGCTAATAAATCTCCTTGTGAGACACCCAGATGGCGCACTCTAAAATAGTACAGCTAGATATGAGTACTATAAAGATATACACTAGAAGCGTTGAAGGGATAATATTACCTTACTGTGGCTCGCGTCCCTAGTAGAGAGAGAACGTTAAGCAACGCGAAGAGCCAATGGATGGAGCAAACGGGAGCTAAAAGCAAAAGAATGTCTTGTCCGAGTTTTCAGAGTAAAGTGATAGGCATAAATGTTAGCAGGAAATAAGAAAAAAGTTAATGAAGCATTACGAGTAAGATATGATACATGGATGACAACGGTAGATCAAAGGATGACAGTATTACAAAGTCTATAGTCAAGTGAAGGAAAAGACAAGAGGTGACACGTCTTGAGACAACAAAATAATATAGGCCATAAAGTCATATCCTCGCTTTGAGAAATAAGTTCGTGACTCCAACGCAACTACCGGAAGGAAAAGTTAGACCCCATGATAATAGAAATCAGTATGGGTTGGTGAACAAGATAAACTAAATGTGAATTAGGAACTGAGTGATTGGATAATAGTCGGCATCATGAGAGTTTCAGATTTTGTTTTGGAAATAATAGAATGGACAACATAAGAAGATTCATGAGAAATTCAGAAAACTGTCATTCAGGAAGACGCTTCCCTAAAGCAAGCAATGTGAGCAAAGTTAAGCTTAAGGGACTATGTGTGCCAGTTACACTAAGTGCCACCCTCGCGAGTAAGGAATTTCGTTATCCTTGGTACAAAAGGATTACCGCAAGGCGAGCAAGGGTCATAGATAATGTGAGAAGACGCCAATGATGAAGAGGTAAAACATCTATAGGTAAATCATTGTAGCGCTAAATATTAGTACTTCCCTAAATGGGGGAATGTGAGGTGGCATTAAGTCAGAATTAAGTGGTTCTAGTAATTATGGAATGGTAAAGGAAGAATGCAATAAAACGAAAAAGGGATGGGATTGCACTTATTAAAAGCCTACAGATATGCTACGATACTAGAGCACTATGCAAACACGACGTCAAGGAGAGAAAATAAGGGTTCCTACCCGAGATATTATTGATTAATAAGGAGCTAGTGCAAGAAGTAAGTTAAGACAAAGGAAATGACCCAAGAAAGATTTAGCGGAATATTGATACGGGAATGGGCCAACAAATAGTTAGTAGTCGATTCAGGAAGAGCCTAGTTATGGCTAGACAAGCGGATACAGACAAATCAGCAGATCGTGCAAGATAAGCATAGTAAAACCCAATATAGTGAATTCAACGTCACAATAATGTCATTGTAATACTTGAGATATATCCAGATAGGATTCACGGTAGTTAAAGGTACCGTATGAATATTACAGGAATAAAAGAGAGTGTCACTGGGAAGACAGTAAAAATATTATTTCAAAGGCAACCCTACAAGCACAAGGGCGTGGAGATAAGTAAGTGCGAATAATTATATGCAAGGAAGGACATCAAAAGGTCTGTAATAAGCTCACATCTTTACAAGAGTCAGAGGGTCCTCCCTAAATACTACAATGAAAGACTAGCAGAGAAGGAACAAAAGGAATTATTCGATCATGATCGGGAGTTAGTTATGTTATGGATGCACTTAAGAGTTTGGAGTTTTATACATGAAACATATACAGCCGTGGAAGATTCCGGTATAGGTGAAAAAAAAGAATTGAGCCTAGGTCATAGATCGAAATGTTAAAGGATTATACAGGGATATTCCATAGTGCCCATGAAAGGATAAACATAATAACTAATACCATGAGCCGCAGATTGGAAGATAGCTTGCGCGTACATGAAGACTGATCAGAAAGGAGAGGAAACTAAAGAGTTTAATCAACTAAGTAAATCAAGAGTCGGATTATCGGACCCGGAAAATTATCGGAATCGTGAGTGAGAACATAAAAAGAATCACTCTTAATGTCATAGGTACAAGAAAAATAGTACAGTAGCCATATTCTATACGACTCTATGATAAATCCAGTTAGAAAAGTACGAGCCTCATAATAAGTCAGTATGAACCTCCCACCGGATTGTGTATATGCCAGAGGTACGAGTATTATAATAAAGCTTCAGGTTGTGGAGATAAATTATATCTATGTTGAAGGGAGGTTATGAAAGAGATAGAAGAATGTGAGGGAAAAGATGAACAACGTACAAGATAGTCAAATACAGAAGGTTATGAATAGTCCATACTGCAGATAAGAAGGGTAGAAGCGTTGGGATTCAGTATCCAGGAATAATAGCGGCATTGTTAGTGGCATACCTTTCAGCCCAAGGTTGCTAGGTACTGAGAGGTCTGGTTAAGAGAGTAAATAGGAGTTAGAGACGATGTGATGTCTCGCTTGATGTTCCAGAATAACACAAGGGAATCTATGGTGCAAGCAAGTTGAAAGAAGGTTGCAAGTAGTATAAAAAGATATGTGTAGGTCACCAAGCTAAAGTGTGGTAGAGCAACAAGGTTTTTTTTTTAAGACAAGAGTAAGGATAAGAAAAATGCAAGTGAGAAGGTGACAAAAGTGGATAAGCCCTCGGGATTAAGCCCGTGAAAATAAGAGAGTTGATGGGTTCTCTAAGTTATAGAAAGCTCACTATAGCCTGAATGAACTCAAAGGAGTCTAAGAATAGTAGCATTTAGAAGAAATGGAATGTTTCCCTGGTAGTAGAATGAGGGTGTAATGGTGACAGATGAAGGATGACGTTTGGGCCTTCAATTGAGTAATGATTTCATAAATTATACAAGATTAAAATACCCACGTAAGGTGAATCACATTGGGTTGCTATTAAGTAAGGTTATGGAAGTACAGTATCGCCCCCAGGTGGATTAATCTAGTTACTCCAGATGTCCCCGATGAGACGTGAGCCCTAACGACAGTATTACATAAGAGATCAAGTTATCAATGGTAGATTGTAGATCAATATTGAGGTAAATCAACAATGGGTGGACAAAAATCACAAAGTATGAGACGATATTAGGCCGTCATTCTTAAGATAAACAGTGATGAAGAAGGATTAAAGGACTGAGATTTATGCATGCAAGATAAGCAACGAGAGTAACCTAGAGTTTGGTAGCATACCTCGGTAACGACAAATCGAAGTAAGAGTTATGGTATAATATGATCTACCTAGATGCAGTAAAGTCGCACGGATAGAGAGTCGAGGCTATGAAATAAGATATAGCAATATTCGTAAGTTCGACAAAGTAGCGAGCGAAGAACTTCAACATACCTATAGATGCCCAGAGTGACGCCTTTTCAACTTCTGTATATGTTCACAAAGTGAGGCCTAAGATTTGCTAAAAGCTGGAGGAGTAAGGAGAGAAGAGTCGCATAGGCACATTTACAAGGCTAGAGTCGCACATGCTACGTGGAAGAAGGTAGTAGCAGATATAATATTGGAAGGATTCAGACCACAAGTCGTGACGTGAGATGGAGGCCTAAGGGAAGAATGTCGTGGCCTTGGGAGTTATTCGCCGAGCAGTTTCCTAGATGGCAAGTAAAGTACTAAAGTATTCGGGAGACATGAGTTATGAAAATGACAAGTGCATCAGTCAACATTCGAGGACGAATTCCAAAGGCGGGAATAATGTTACACCCCATGTTTTCGTAGGTGGAAGTACGCCATAAGTAAATTGATATAAGCTCGAAAATGAGATGTTACATTTCGCGTTTTCGCACGTTAAAGTTTGTCGTAAGTTAATCGACGAAAGTTCGGGTATGAGATTTATTTTGGGATTATAAGTATTACATTATTTCAAACAAGTGATAGTAGATTCGTGAAGGTGAGAGGGTAAGAAAATCAAAGAAGATGAATTTCGGCTAAGTTTGACATTTTGGGGTAAAATACGGTGTAAGCTATAATACCTCATATTTATGGAATAGTGCCATACAAGGTGCCACATGGCCATAATAGAAAGATGTGCAAAGTGTATTTAAAGTGATTAGTATTTTTAGTAATTTGAGATAATTCGTAATTATGTGAATTATTGATCTTTAGTGGAAGATTAACTAATTAATTAAGCACATTTGGATAAGATTGATGGGTCCCAACGTGGCAGCCCATGAGTTGAATCAAAACCAAAATTAATGACTCTTGATTTATCAAGACTAGGTGGCACATTTAAGGGGTCTTTGGGCAAGACTAATCCAAAAAAAAATGGGACCCACAACACCACCGTGCCGGTTCAAAACAGAACCTATGTGAGTATACTACAATTATTGAACTTGAAGTTGGTATTCTTAGTCATCCTTTCTCTTTTCAATTTAATCTAGGACCTTTTATGTTGTGGTGCGTTCGGTGAATAGCATTTTAAGTCACTAAAGATAATACATTCTCATACATCTTTACCACTTGGGTTACATTTTCTTACCAAGATAGATACTATATAGAATGATGAAGATACAGTGATGTTAAATTAGATTTGTTTATATAGAATGATGAAGATACAGTCTCCACAACTTTAAAAGATCTTTATACCTCATTAAGTAGGATTTTTGTTTTAGAAACGTGATGGAGGAGGAGCCACAAGAGAATGCTTATGAAATTATCCAATTCCACTTTTGGATTAGTTTTACCGTGATGTCCATATACATAGCAGCAACACAATTTTGAATTATTTAATACCAACATGACTTGCAATTCTAAGGGAGTACGGTACCATCTTTATCAATAATATCATACGGAATTGTTCCCTACTCCAGGTATGTTAAGGCTAAGCTTTCCCTTCATTTTGTCATGATCTCGTCATTACACAAGTTTGATAACGAGGCATAAAGAAAAATTCATATCCCGAAATTTACGTATATTTTGCTAGTCTCGCAAATTACGTAAATTTTCCTATGAGAGAGCCTACTACGGCAGAGCAGTTATATATATATATACCGAGCCTTATAGGGCCGGACATCTATTTTACTTACTATATTGAGAGAGTTGATTCAATATCAACAGTAAGCAAATCTTCAGATTATCTTTGACTTCCAGCTACTTGCAGTTATTATATTATCAGTTCAGTTTCAGCCTTCAGTATATTTCCTTACATACTCGGTACATTATTTCGTACTGACGTCCCTTTTGCCTGGGGACGCTGCGTTTCATACCCGCAGGTCCCGATAGACAGGTCGAGAGCCCTCCAAGTAGGCTATCAGCTCAGCGGAAGATGTTTGTGCGCTCTATTTGCTTCGTAGTTGCTTGTTTGGTTAGTATGATCTAGACGTGTATTGTTTGGTATGGCGGGACTCTATCCCGACCTTTATGATATTTATGTACTCTTAGAGGCTTGTAGATAGATGTCGTGTACGTAATTGTACAGCCTTATCGACCTATTTTTTGAGTTTATAATTGATCATGTTGGCCTATTAGGCCTGTATGTCACGTGTATATAATGTTGTAATAATAAAGATATGTTACGTTGGTACTCGGTTGAGTAAGGTACCGGGTGCTCGTCGCGGCCCATCGTTTTGGGTCGTGACACCCTCGTACCCGAGGTCGAAAAGGAACTTTTGTTAAAATCGGGTACATCATTGGGGTTGTGGACCTTTTTGACAGACTACACTTTGAATGTGAAAGTCTGGGATCGACATCGTTTTGAAGCCTCCCACGGGCAATACAATTAGGCAATCTATCAAAACTTCTAAGTTGACTAATAATGAGGCCGAGTAAGAGGCCATGATTGCAGGTCTCGAACTGGTTAAAAGCTTGGGAGCGGAGGTCATAGAGGCTAAATATGACTCTCTACTAGTGGTAAACCAAGTCAACAAAACCTTCGAGGTTCGAGAGGCTAGAATGCAGAGGTACTTGGATAAATTGCAGGTAACATTACATTGGTTTTTACAGCATGTACTCCGAGAGAAAAACAGCAAAGCCGATGCCCTTGCAAAATTGGGGTCATCGGTCGAAGACGACGAAATCAGCTTGGGGACCGTCGTACAACTTTCAAAGTCAGCAATCGAGGAAGTCCATGCCGAAATAAACTCCACAAGCCTAACTTGGGATTGGAGGAATAAATATATCGAGTATCTAAAAAATGGGAAGCTCCCATCGTACCCTAAGGAATCAGGGACTCTACGAACAAAAGTTGCTCGATTCACATTGGCTGAAGATGGAACATTATACAGGAGGATGTTTGATGGACCGTTGGCAGTATGATTGAGACCTGGAGACACCGATTACGTCCTACAAGAAGTTCATGAGGGTACTTGCGGGAACCATTCCCATACCGAAATACTAGTTCATAAAGTCATTAGAGCAGGATACTATTAGGCTAATATGGAGAAAGATATTAAAGAATTCGTTCGAAAATGCGATAAGTGCCAAAGGTATGCACCAATGATCCACCAACCTGGAGAGAAACTTCATTCAGTCCTATCCCCATGGCCCTTCATGAGATGGGGGATGGACATTGTCGGCCCTCTGCCATCGGACCCAGGTAAAGCTAAATTAATTTTTTTTGTGACTGACTATTTCTCTAAGTGGGTTGAAGCAAATGCCTTCGAGAAAGTCACAGAAAAAAAAGTTATAGACTTCATCTGGGATCACATCATATACGGATTCGGGATACCTACCGAAATCGTATGCGCCAATTGAAAACAATTCATCGGCAGCAGAATAACAAAGTTTCTCGAAGATCACAAAATAAAAAGGATCTTATCAACACCGTATCATCCTAGTGGGAACGGACATGCCGAATCGACAAACAAGACCGTCATTCAAAATCTAAATAAAATATTGAACGACGCCAAGGGAAAATGGAGAGAAATTTTACCTTAAGTCCTTTGGGCATATCGAACAACGTCAAAATCCAGTACGGGGGCAACACCGTTCTCCTTAGTATATGGAGCCGAAGCCCTTATCCCAGTCAAATTCGGGGAACCCAACGTTAGGTTTCGGTACGCAACGGAAGAGTCAAATCACGAGGCTACGAATACAAGCCTCGAGCTACTAGATGAAAAATGGGAAGCCGCCGTCGTCCGAATGGACGCACGAAAACAATGCATCGAAAGGTACTATAATCAAAGGACCAACCTTCGCCACTTTAGAATCGGGGACTTAGTTCTGAGAAAGGTCACCCTCAATACTCGAGACCCAAACAAAGGAAAACTCGTACCAAATTGGGAAGGACCGTATCAGGTCCTCGACATCGTCGGAAAGGGATCCTACAAGCTTGGCACGATGAACGGCGAACAACTACCAAATAATTGGAACATATCACTCCTAAAACCGACATGTTCGAACTATTATTGCAAGTCACGTTGGTATGAAAATGACATGAGTTATGAAAATGACAAGTGCATCAGTAACAACTACCAAATAATTGGAACATATCACTCCTCAAACCGACTAGTTCATATTATTGCTGAGGTATGACATTCTTCTTTTTCATTTCCATTTTGTACTAACTTATTTCAAGTGGTTGAGCAAAGGCATTGAAGTTCTCTCCAAGCATGAAATCCTTAGGTCTTAAAGCACGTGTTGCACTCTTTTTCCCTTCGACCAGTTTTTATCCCAAATGGGTTTTTCCGCAAGGTTTTTAACGAGGCAACCATTTGTTCGTGCTAACCTAGAGTATTCGAGGCTTCTTTACAATCAACCTCGAATACTGGGGGGCATCACCCTCGGATGTTATGTTTTCAAGTAAAATACTTCATGTCAACAGGGTCTCGATAGGAAAATTTTTTAAAGGACCAAACGGTCGAATGAACCGTGTCCATGTAGATTTCTCAAGCCCTAGTGGCAAAATATGTATGCATGTATGAACTATTGAAAGAAGTATTTTTCCTTACCATATGTCCCATGCCTTAATGAAATTTCTACTATACAAGTTCCATACTTATGATTTATTGTGGAAACTGGCTCAAGGGCCGATTGCAACTAAACTTCAAACGATCAACCTCGTACTCGGGGACTACCGTAAAAAACCGACATGTTCGAACTATTAAACTTCGACACCATAAGGCCTTAAAGGGGAAACCCTCGATTTTATAGGTCAAGGTCACCTTACTTGGGGACTAACACTTTGAACAAGTAAAAGTATAAATAGGAAAATACGCACAAGAGGCAGATCCCAAGGCTACGGCCAAACCAACGCGGCTCGGAGATGTCCGAATTCTGCAATAAAAACAGGCCTTCGAATTCTTCTATAATTAAAAAGGCTACCCTCGGCGAAATTATCAAAGGGCTTAGATAACATCAGCCCTCGAAATACCTTAAGAGGTATCGAACAATTTAGTACAAACTATGCTAAGGCACAAAAAAGCAAAGGGTGTAGATAACATTAGCTCCCAAAAAAACCAAGGGGTACAGACTTACTTCGTGCTAAGGCATAACAAATTCCTATATGTTTAAATTTTTTAAGCCGAAAAGGGAAAAAGCCATTTTTCAAAAGCCATATCGGCCCGATTCAAGAGCCTAAGGGACATTATATTGAGCTCGAGATTTCATCCTCGTTCAACTAAAACCCAAGGGTTTTATTACTTCGAGTCCGAGCAAGTACTCACTTGACTGCATATACTATATTAGCATGACTTTGGCCAAGATGCTTAAGTTTCACAACAAATTTTAACAAGGCATGAAACAAATCAAAATTTTCACAAGTCAAAGTTTGAGACAAAATTCGAAAAGGATTATATATATATATATATATATATGTGTGTGTGTGTGTGTGTGTGTGTGTGTGTGAACAAAGGTATTTACAAAAGACCAACCAGGGTCCTAAACAAAAAGAAAAAGAAAAATGCAAAGTTACTAGCTATTTTTGGGGGTAACTCCTTCCTCAAGGGAAGCTTCTTCCTTGGGTCCCTCATCATTCTCGGATCCACTCTTGCTGCCGTCATCATCACCGCCGTCGTCGTCAGAAGAGGCCAGTAGCCTAGCATTGACTTCATGCCATTTTTCCTTTGCTATCTCTTCGGAAAGGTCGAAACCTCGGGCGTGGATCTCCTCGAGGGTCTCCCTACGAGATTGGCATCTTGCAAGCTCGTAAATCCATTGTGATCATGTTTGAGCAGTGCCGGAAGCCTCCCTCACTTAAGCTTGAGCAATTTCGGCATCAACCCGATATATGGCCACCGTCTTATCAGCCCCCGCCTTTGCTTTTTCGGCCTCAGCTTGGCCTTTGCAAGCTCAGAAGCCAACTCAGCCACAAGCTCTTCAATCTTCTTTGCTTGAGTTAAGCATTTTTCCTTCATATTTCGAAGCTGGGCTTCGATTGACGATAACTGGGCCAGGACACTCTTTTTCTCTACACCAAGGCGGTCCATGCCTTCCTTCCACCAGTAGGACTCTACCTTCACTTGATCGACCTCCTCCGGGAATATCTCAATCCGCTTGATCTTTTGCTGCAGCTGTGATATCAAAACATTAGCCTCCGTCCCCGAATCAAGTCCATGATTTTTCAAGAGAATCATTACCTGCTCGGTCAGCTCAGTTTGCTTCTTATGATCTTTAGACAATTGAGTTCGGAGGTCCTTAATCTCCTCATCTTTCTACCAGCAGTGAAGCTTGAGGGCATTCCTCTCTTCTGAAAGCCTTTGGAGATCGGCCTCGCATTGGCTCAATTCAGCCCGGGACTTAGAGAAACCCTGTATAAAAAGAAAAATGAGTTAGATAGAAAATAAAAAACAAAGGAAAGCTACACCAACATAATAATTTAAACTTACTCGAATAAAGAGACGTTGGGCCTCTTCAAAAAGTTTGGATGCATCACTAAGATCGGAGGCATCCTCGACCCCGGTAAAGCAATACCGAAAGGGATCCTCCCAATCGGGGACTCCGGCTACTTCGGGAGTCCTCATAGCTTGAGCATCCCATATAACCTCTTCGGAAAAGGCAGGAAGGGATGGGAAGGGACCTACTGTCATTGTCGAGCGAGTCACTCGGGGTGTTCTAATCAACTCGAGGGATCTCGAGACCAGCACCCTCTAATATGTTCATCGTTCGATGAGAAGCAACATCAACCTCGGACGATTCGGAGACTTTTCCTAAATCCTTCCTTAAAGCCTCCTCAGCACAAGGCGGGGCCTCATCAACCGCCATTGATTCAGTGGCCTTTGAGGCCTCGACGACTTTCCTCATTCGGGTCACAAGCATCGAGTCGTCGTCTTCATCTTCTTCTTCTTTCTCCCTTAGTTCCCGAATTACATGGGCAGGGAGGGCAACAACCTCTATCCTCGATCTGCTAATCAAGCTTTTCTTCTTCTTGGGCTTAGGGTCCTCAGAGGTTGAGGCCCTTTTTCTCTTATTGTCTTTCGCCCGCTTTGGAGCTGGAGCCGGAACCAAAGCCTTCTCCTCACTAGACGGAGGCCTCAGGGCCGCATCCTTGCTCAGGCCTGCAGAAGAAGAAATTAGGTAAGTGAAAAGAAATATCGCCAATCCATCAGATATGTGAGACAGGACACTTACCATGGTTCTTTTCTTCTCATCGTCCTTTTGCCAAATCGGGCCAACAACGCTCAGCATAAGTAGAAGTCGAAGCCAGTTTTTGGACAAGCTCTCAAGGTCGGGGATCGCTCGAGGCATCCTAACAACCGTTGCATGACGAAATAAGACATTAAATAAAGCAAAAAATGGAAAGAAACGTGGAAATTGACAAGCGAAATAACACTTACGCTTCGAAATCTATTTCTCGGGAAATGGCATCTTCTCCTTAGGGATGAGATCGGAGGTCCTCGCCCGAAAAAATCGACCCATCCATCCTCGGTCTTTTTCCTCGTCGATGCTCGAGAACAACACCTTGGTTGCCCGACATTGCAGTTTGATTAACCCTCGAAAGATACGGGGGCTTATAACCTGATGAGGTGATCGAGGGTGAACGGTAACCCCTCGGCTTCGCTTGTGAAGAATCGGATCATGATCAGTATGCGCCAAAAAGAGGGGTGTATTTGGCCTAAGGTCACTTGGTATTAACGGCAAAAGTCAATGATAACAGGGTCGAGGGGGCCCAACGTGAAAGTGTAAGTGTAAACACTTAAATACCCTTCCACGTGGGTAGTAATGCTCTCTTCAGGGGACGGGATCACTACCACTTTGTCTCCCCAGTTGCAGTATCTCTTGATCTGCTCGATATACCCTATGGTTATCAAGCAAATGTACCTCGATATGTGCTCGCACCGACCAGGGACCGAGGGAGGTTTCTCGGTCTTGAAATCGGATTTAAGGACACACGGGTCGGGAACACACTCCTCAGGGAGCGGATCCACCAGCGTTTTATCACCGGCTGGCCATGAAGAAGAAGAAGAAGAAGAATAAGAAGAAGAATGATATTTCTCCTTTTGTGGAACTATTTTGGATGTCGTCGCCATTTTATGAGATGAGGAAAGAAGAAGATAGTAAGATTTAGTGTTTGTGAACTAGCGGTAAAACCTGAAGATTAATGGAGGAGGAGAGTTTGAGAGAGGTAAAAGCTTATAAGATTAGATGAAGGTGAAGGTAAAAGTTTGGTTAAATAAGAAGAAGGCCTATTTATGGATTTACAGAGACGGTTCAACAACGCTAGTGGCCTACCGCCAACTAACGATCATTAATAGTTTGGAAAACTGTACCGATGGGACGTTTCAGTCATTTCCATCGATTACGTCACAGGGATGACATAATTGTTTATCGAGGTCGAAAAATTCGAAGGTTAAATTCGTTTCTTTTCAATATACTCCAAAAAACGAGGGGACTATCTGTATACGGTTGAAATCAGAGCAACCCGATTTTACTATTCGATCGAGACTGGAACATTGCATTGAAGGTCAGCTTCGACCAAATTGGCGCTGAGGCATTTAGTTCGAGATCGAAGTCTCTTTCGAGATCGAGGTTGTATCAATTGAGGCCAAGGGAGACAGACTTCGAGTAATATCGGGATAGATTAGTAACGGAAGAGCGATATATCTGTGATTGGTAGAGTATCATGGTGTAAATCTCGGAGCGGGTCAAATCAGAAGTGGTTAATTAGCTAATTATATAATTTTCTTATGTAATTAGTGTTATACCATAAGTAGAATTCCTCTACTATATAAAGAGGAGTTATAAACATTTGTAAGCATCATCATTCACATAGATTAAAGCAATACAACTCTCTCTCTTACTTGTGTTATTGTTCATCAGTTTATTCCATCTCTTACTGTTCTTGCACTTATCAGTTCGAGGGTATCTTGACTCGAGGCTGAAACTTTCAACGCTGGTTTGATTTATTTGTAGTTTAATTTTGTCATTTACTTTCATAATTATCGATTTGTACTGAGCGAAATCACATGTCCTTAAAACCACAATATAAGTTTAATTGTTATCCAAAATTTAGGGTAAACAGTTAATTTTTTAAAATGAGACTGAAATGAGCAAATCTGTAAATTGGCGGTGTCAAGAGTCTTAAAAATCGAATATCTTCTACATGTATTTCGAGAGTTAAAAAAGCCGTTTCCTTGCCTATTAACCAATTGATAGGATATATTACAATTTTTTATATACAGTGAAAGGTGTAATGACAGATTAATAGATATATAAGGATCACTAGATGTCAGCTAATAAAAGTACTAATGTTTCCTAAACAGTTCATGTTTCTAAAACATATACAGTAACAATACTACAATGTTAGCATACTGAAGATTTTTTCTCGTACCAAATATTTACATTGAAATAATAAATTAATGCAAGACATATATTTTATATTTCTATATGTTCTCTTAACATTTATGAATTCAACTAACCATAGAGCTCTCCCATGGATATGGAGCTTAAGGTCTCTGTTAGCTCTAGAGAAAAAGAGTGCTAGAGTGAATATGACGGAATATTCTAGAAGAGGAGAAATGAAATGTAATGCTTCAATTAATTCTGACAAGTGTGGTTGTACAAGTATATATAGAAGAAGAGAATAAAACTAACTCCACTCCACTAGCGTAGTTAAGGCTAATGTTAACTCTAGTCACACTAACTCTACTCTAATGTAAGTTAGTTATAATAACAAATGGAACTTAACTACCTAACAATCAGTGAAGAAAGAAAGTTAACCACCACTAGCACTACTAATATTAACACTCCCTCTTAAGCTGACGGGTAAGAACAAGTTTTCAACTCCCAGATTGCTAAGCAAAAAGTAGTGTTGGACCTTTCCTAGACCTTTAGTGTGTATGTCTACCAATTGAGCCTTGATGTTGATATGGTGAGTTTGAATAAGACCGTGTTATAGTTTCTCCCTTACGAAATGACAATCAACGTCAATGTGTTTTGTCCGCTCATGAAAAATGGGATTTGCAGCTTTTTGATAGCTGCTTTACTATCATAATGCAAGGCAATGGGCAATTGAATTTAAACCCCCAGCTCTTTGAACAACCCTACTAACCATGAATTCTCTGCCACTCTGGAAGCCATATTTCTGAACTTTGCTTCAGCTGAGCTTCTAGAGACTGTATTTTGCTTCATAAATTTCCATAAGACTAAAGAGTTCCCAAACATAACTAGATAATTTGTAACAAACTTCCTGGACTGCGGGCAAGAAGCCCAGTCTGAGTCACAGAAGGATATCAAGTTATCAGACTGTTGTGTAAGACAACAATATGCCTAATCCTGGTGCATTTTTGGCATACATAATCACCCTCATAGTTGCATCCATATGAGACTTTTTTGGTTTATGCATGAAATGACTTAGGACCTGAACAACATAAGCTATATTAGGCTTAGTCATAGTTAGATATAGTATCCCGCCTACTAACCTTTGATAAGGCTCAAGATCAGGTAACACACAGTCTTTAACACCTGCACCCCCCCCCCCCCCCCCCCATCATCAGTGCATAAGACAACCTCATCAAACTCTGCTATGGTCAACCTTTGATTGCACTCTAATGGGGTAGACACTGGTTTAACTGACCCTAGCCCAGAGTCAACAATCAAATCAAGAGCATATTTTCTCCAGTTCATTGAAATTACAGCCTTGCTGTGAGCAAATTCTATGCCCAAAAAGAAGTTGGGTTCCCCTAACCTTTCATCTTGAACTTCTTATGCATGTTGTCTCTAGGAGATTGAATTAGTTGAGAATCATTACCAGTGACTAAGAGGTCATCCACATAGACCAAAATGACAACCAAGGCTGAAACTTTCTATTGTGTAAACAAAGAGCAATCAAAATGACTTTGAACAAATCCCAAATTTTTAAGAGCTTCTGTAAATTTCAAGTTCCATTGTCTAGAGGCTTGCTTCAGACCATATTTCTTAGCTTGCACACCTTGGTCTTGGACTCCCCCTTGATATTGTACCCTTGTGGGAGTTGCATATACACTTCTTCCAATAAGTCACCTTGTAGGAAAGCATTGTGCACATCATTTGGTAAATGTGCCAATGCTTAGAACATGCTACTACTATGACTGATTTAACGGTGACCATCTTGTCCACTGGGGAAAATGTTTTCTTGTAGTACATGCCCTCCTTTGACTGAAACATCTGATACCAGTCTAGCCTTAACCTCTCCACCTCCCCATTAGCTTTGTATTTCACTTTGTGTACCAATTTTCACCCTATGGGAGCCTTACTAGCAGGCAAGTCAACAACATCCCAGATGTTATTTTCCTCCAATACTGTAACTTCTTGTTGCATAGAAGTCACCCACCTTTCATCCTTTGAAGCCTCATGATAGTGTTTGGGTTCAACTATAGATGATTGAGATGAGAGACATTTAGCATATGAAGGTGACAAACTATCATAACTCAGATAGTTTGACATGGGATATGCACAAGAGATGTAGACAAAATTCTGCAGCCACTTTGGAGGACCTGTAGTTCTTGGTGATTTTCTGAATGCAAATGGGTGGTGCATCATCCACAACTTGTAATTGTGGAGAATCATCAGTATCTGCATCAACTGGTGGTGGATAATCATGTTGTAACTGTGGAAAAGCACCAACACCTTCATCGACTAGTAGTGGAGAAGCATCACAGAAGGCTTATGTTGCCTCAAGAACTGCATCAAACCCCTGCATAGCATCAATATCTTGGATTGCAGTATGTTCAGCTACCTGATCTTGATATAACTCTGCTGCAGTATCTGATAAATTAGTTGGCTCAAGTACTAGGAAGATTGGTACAGATGACACCTTCACTTTCTTGGAAGGAAATACATGTTCCTTAAAGACTACATCCTTGCTAACTATGACTTGCATGGACTGCAGAACATATAATTTATAGCCTTTCTTGGTATAAACACAGTAGGCAATGTTATGGCTGAGAATTTGTCCTGCCTCCTTACATTCACATCATAGCATAAACATCAAAATACCCTCATGTGATCTATAGAAGGTTCAGTGTTAAACAACTTTTCATAAGGACATTTTCCTTTTAAAACTGTGGAAGGCAACCTATTTATGATGTGCACTGCTGTAAGGACACAATCACCCCTAAATCTTAGAGGGATTTGCAGCTTGAAACCTTAAGGCTCTTGCCACTTCTACTGTATGTGTGTGTGTGTGCATGCGTGCGCTCGCGCCTCCTCTCAACAACACCATCTTGTTGTGGTAGACGCAAGTTGTTTGGTGAACAATTCCTTGTGATTCTAAAAATTGTTTCATATCTGAGTTAACAAATTCTGACCCATTGTCTGTTCTTATAGTTTTAACATGAAAATTGAACTATGTGTGGATCATACAAGTTATCCTTCTCATCAACCAATAAGTCTCATCCTTGGCATTCATTAAAAATAACCAAGTGATTCTAGAGAAGTCATCAACCACTTTGAGAAAAAATCTTTTATTATCATGAGTAGCACCTTGTAAGGCCCCCATACATCTGCATGCAAAAGGTGAAAAGTAGCATCTGCTCTACTAGTACTAACAGAAAATGGCAACTTAGCTTGCCTAGCCAATGGACAAACAGGACATTCTCAACAAACAATATGTGAACTATCATTCTTAAATTGTTGCTTGAGCTTGCCAATTCTCTTAATGGCCTCCATAGGTAGATGTCCAAGCCTTTGGTTCCACACTCCTAGATTTATTGAGCTCTATTTATTCTGTGTTGAAGTCTGCATAGCTGTGGTATTTACAGTTAGTGTAGATGACTGTGTCTCATGAAGGCAATCCCTAAGAATGTATAGCCCATTATCTTCACTACCAATCCACAATATTTTGCTAGTGTAGAGGTCCTTAAATACACATAGATCAGGAAAGAATCCAACCATGCACTACAATTCCTTAGTAAGTTTTGAAACTAATAGTAGGTTACACTTAAAAAATGTGGAACATGAAGTACATCATTAATTTTGTGATCCTCGAATATGTTAGTAGATCCACTGTGAGTGATCTTAGCTAAATATCCATTTGACAGGTGAACTGAACTACTACTACCTAAAGGACTTAGATTACTCAGTAGGTCCAACTTTGAAGTCATATGGTTGGATGCTCCACTATATACAATTGAAACACCTTGATTCAGAAAGGTCATTAAGGATGTGATATTACTTGACTTCGGCTTTGCTGCATTAGCTGCAACTTCTGTGGGCTTACTATTAGCAACTGCAGAATCTACCGGTATTGCTCTGGTGTGAAGGTTGGTGCAGTGGGAGTGGGAGTGAGTGTTGCAGGTGCAGTCTGCCTAGTTGCAAGATTAGTTGTTGCCAGAGTATTGTACTGCTTCTTGAACTTGTGATCATTTAGATATCCCACTATATTATAGCATGTTTCCTTAGTATGCCCCTTTATCTTGCAAAAGTCACAAAAGCGATTGTAGTTCTTCCTCATTTTCTGTTAATTTCTAGCTGTATGTGCCATCAACGCAGTCACTTCAGCATTATCCATGTTAGCAGAAGCATTTGACACAGTCCTTTATCTTCCCCACTCCATCAGCATAGAATATGCCTTGTTCACTAATGGCACTAGCACCACCAACAAAAGCTGGCTGAGAGCTTGTTCATACGATTCATTGAGTCCCATCAGGAATTGTAGAAGCTTTTAACGCTCCATAAAATGAACAAATTCACGAGACTTAGCACAATCACAACCAGCAATTGGGGCCAAACTATCAAACTCTGCCCAAAGTACTCTCAATTTAGAGAAATAAGCTGAAATTAAACTCGTGCCTTGGCTAGCAGCATCGATTTGTTTGTGGATTTGAAAATACTAGAACTGTCCACTTTATCAAATCTCTCTTTAGAATCATCCCAAACTGCACTAGCATTTGAGGAATATACCATTCCACTCAACAGTTCAGGTGATACATAATTCATCAACCAGGACAACAGTATCGCATTATAACGTTCCCAAATATCAACAAAATTTATGCTGTAATTTTCTCTTTTGCATATGCCATCAATAAACCCTAGATTGTTTTGACCTAGGATTGCAATTCTCATTGCCCATCTCCACACAGAGTAATTTTTTGTCCCTCTCAGTTGTAGTGAAATCACTATCGTACCTGAATTATCATTCGAATTCAAGTGGAGTGGGTGATTGTGACTTAACTTCTCTGGTTCCGTGTTATCGAGAGTCGCCATTGTTGATCTTCCAAATTAGCTTCCAGAAATAGAATTGAAGAAGATAATACCACACTAATGGCTGTGTGGATCTTATACCATGATGAATTCAGTTAACCATGGAGCTCTGCCATGAATGTGGAGCAGAAGTTCTCTGTTAGCTCAAGAGAGAAAGAGTGCTACAATGAATCTAATGGAATATGCTAGAGTGACTCTGATGGAATATTCTAGAAGAGGAGAAATGAAATGTAATTGTTCAAGTGCAAATAGTGAGAGAATGAGTGACTTCTCACTAAAAAAATCAAGTGATCACTGATAACTAGGATTTTTACCTTGTTTTCCGACTTTTCTTGCTTAGGTTTTAGTTATAATTGTACACGGAATAGCCCCAAAAAGCTTATGGGTTATGCGTGTTGCAGGTTTGAGCCAAAAATGATGACAAAGAGTCAGAACTCTGCTAAAAAGGACTGAATCTTGCACAAATACCAAGAACAACAAAATGCATACCAAAAGTGTCCACCGCGGTCGTGGTCCATCTTCCGCGGACCACGGTGGTGAAGTTCAGAGACCCTTTTCAAAGGCCAAATCCCACCGCGGTCGGGGTCCACCCTCCGCGGACCGTGGTGGCTAGTTTCAGAGACCCATGCAAAGGCCAAGTTCCCGCCGCGATCGCGGTCCGTCCTCCTTGGACCATGGTGGCAAGCTTCAGAAGACCCAGTTCAAGGCGCATAGACTACCGCGGCCGCGGTCCGCGGTCGAGAGCTTCAGAGACTCAACAACTGAAGGCCAAAGAAGTCCACCGCGGTCAACTTTACGCGGTTCGCGGTAATCCCGCAGGGGTATTTTTGTCCAGAATTCCGGCTGAGTATAAATAGCTTATTTTGTAATTATCTTAGATCATCTATCATACCAGTGGCGGAAGGAGCTCGTGAATAGTATTCTTTTTTATCTTTGTGCTATTTTCTTGTGATTTTAACATTGAACCTTTGTGGTTATTGTTATAAATCATTAATATGGGTTCTATTTCTTCTCTTTCATTGAATTCATCTTTGATTATGAGTATCTAGACCCATTAGCTAGGGTTGTGGCGCAACCCTAGTGTTGGTATTTATTGGGTTTCTAAAATTAAGGTTTTGATGTTTATGGGTGTTTGTTATTTGGGTTATTTTAGGGTTCTTATAGCTATAATTAGTGGTTGAAAACACTAATTGACCTTCCATTGACTTGGGTCCTTCTTGAGAAAGAGAACTTGAGTCTAGAAAATTGGTCTAGCAAGGAATTAGGACATAATCGAGAGATTGGTAGTCCCAATCAATTGGGTTGAATCCAGAAATGGTAAAACCCGACTTGAGTCCTAAATAATGGGTTAAATCTAGAAAGAGTAATACCCTACTTGAACCTCAATTGCTTGCTTATTTGACACCCAATTGACCTCGAGGGAGGTAATTAGGGCAAAGCCACTCAAACTACCGAGAGGCATAGAGTGGGCAATTTCGTGCATTGGTTATAGCATTATCCCTAATTAACATCCTTGACTTAGGAACTTGAAATCCGTTGAGTACTCGCCTAGGTAAAAGTCATAACCCTAGTGCCTTTATCCATATAAGAAAACAACTTCAAAACAAATTAGTTAGTTAATTTGCATTCAACAATAGTATAATTATTAGTCGTAGATTGAAAACAACCAAAATATGAGAAGTGTAATTAGAAACACAAGACACCACTAGATTATATAGACACTCACTCAAAATATTAACTCCCTGAGGATTCGATCCCGACCTATCAGGTAAAAGCTGCACCGACCCTTATTTTCCTACTCATATATTATTGAGCATGAGAGCCGATCACTTTTTGGTGCCGTTTCCAGGGAGTTGTACAATGTTGATTATCTACGTGAACAATAGTGTTAAGTGTTTTTCTTTCCTTTTTCCTATTAACGTGTGTGTGAATCATTTCAGTTCTTATGGCGGATCCATTGGGAAACATCGTGGAGGAGGTATATGACAACCAAGAAGAGGAAATACACCAATTACCTCCTCCAAGGAGAGGCCGGCCGGCCAATATTATTGAGGACATTCAGGATCCTTCTCCACCTCCAACTACTAGATCTTCCCCTCGGGTTCTTCCAAACGAGGGGTATGCTAGTGCCATTGTCCCGCCGAGGATTCGGGCGCGAAATTTCCAGATTACAAATGTGATGCTAACCCTCCTAGAGCAACGGGGGTATTTTACCGGAGCCGCGCACCAAAATGCTTATAAACATCTCAAGGGCTTCGTGGATACCTGTTGGGGAAGTAAACAGAAAAATGTCTCAGAGGATGCATTACGACTCCGGTTATTCCCTTTTTCTCTTCGGGGGAAAGCACTTGACTGGATCAAGCGGCTTCCCAACCATTCAATATCAACTTGGGATGAGCTCGCGGACAAATTCATTGCCAAATTCTTTTCCCCGAGTCATATGGCGGTGCTTCGCGATGAAATCTTGGCCTTCAAACAAGAACCCAATGAGCCCTTTCAGGAGATATGGGAGAGATTTAGGACCATGGTTAAGGAATGTCCCAACAAGGACATGACTGAAGCCCTGACCCAACAGACTTTCTATCGAGGGATTAACATCGTGAATCAATGTGTGGTCAATCAGTTGGCCGGTGGAAACTTTATGTAGTTGTCTTACCCCGAGGCATGTGAGATTCTATATGAGATGGCCGACACATCATAGGCTTGGCAAAGTAGAGCTAATGTACCTCAGGGTGAGTCCGGTGTGAATAGTCTCCATAAAGAGCTCCAAGAGCAAGGGCAAGCAATTGCCGATCTCACTACCACTATGAACCAACTTGCCAAAGCCCAACTCCAACAATTGCAAGGGCCAACGCAGGTACATGCCATGGAGGGAGTGAACGTATTAGGGAATCAAAGGAGACCTCGGGGGAATTCTAAGCAAAACCATAATGATCAAGGTGACCAAGGTCCTAGTGGGTATGACCAAGAAGAAGAGTATGATGACCAAGAAGAAGATGTGATGCATGCAAACAACTACCAAGGTCAAGGCAATAGTCAAAACAACAATCAAAATTGGAGAAACCAAGGCAACAATCAAAGTTGGGGGAATCAAAGACCAAGAAATTGGAATAACAACAACAATGCTCGGAATTGGGGGAACAACAATGATCGACAATGGGGGAACAACAATGATGACAATTGGAATGAAGGAAACAACAACAACAAATGGGGTGGCAATGGAAACCGGGGGTCAGGTTTCCAAAGGTCCCCGATATACCAACAACCAAGCAACCCACCTCCGTACCAATCTCAAGGGCAAAGCTCATCTAGCAATGATATGGGAAGAATTGAAAACATGTTCAAGCAGATGATGGAGCGAAATGCGGACTCCGATGCTCAATTGGCATCTCATAATACCTCAATTAGGAACCTTGAAGTACAAATGGGCCAAATTTCTCATGCCTTAAACACACGCCCAAAGGGTGCACTACCAAGTGATACGGTGGTGAACCCCAAGGGTGGGAACAAAAACAATACCGGTCACGCCATGGCGGTGACCAAGAGAAGTGGAAAAGGTGTTAAAGCAAGCACTTCTAGGCAAAGATTGTTGTTAATGATGATGATATGCCCCAAGAAGAGTTACCGGTTGAAGTTGAACAAGTGGTGGTTGAGCCAACCACAAGTGAGGTGAGGATTGACATACATGATAATGGGGAGGTTTTGGAAAGGGACGTGAACCCGTCTAGGGAACACGTGATTGATATGCCAGAACCGGTGGTCCCACAAGACAAGGCACCCTTGCCTAGGCCACCTCCTCCTTACCCTCAAAGGTTGGCAAAACAAAAGCAAGAGACTCGATTCCAGAAGTTTATTGATATGATGAAGGGTCTCTCCATCAATATCCCATTGGTTGAAGCCTTGGAACAAATGCCCGGATACGCTAAGTTCATGAAGGACTTAGTCACTAAAAAGCGGTCCATGGAGTGTGAAACCATCAAGATGACTCACCAAGTGAGTGCTATAGTTCACTCCATGGCACCAAAACTTGAGGATTCGGGAGCTTTTACCATTCCTTGCACGATCGGAGTGCAGACCTTGCCAAAGCCTTGTGTGATCTTGGGGAAAGTATTAACTTGATGCCATACTCAGTTTTTAAAACTTTGGGAATCAGGAAACCTAGGGCGACCTCTATGCGTTTGCAAATAGCGTATAGGTCGATGAAGAGGCCCCTAGGGATAATTGATGAGGTGTTAGTGCGGGTGAACAAATTTATATTGCCCGCGAATTTTGTCATCCTAGATTGTGAAGTTGATTATGAGGTCCCCATTATCTTGGGAAGGCTCTTCCTTGCCACGGGAAAGGCCTTGGTTGATGTAGAATTTGGGGAGCTCACTTTCCGAGTGGGAAATGAGAAGGTGGTCTTTCATGTGTGTAAATCAATGAAGCATCCCAACAGTACTAAAATTTGCTCTTTTATGGACCTCGTGACTGAGGTTATTATTGATGATGCAAGTTCTATGATCCATGTTGATGATCCAATGGAGTTGGCCTTATTGAATCATGAGGAATACTTGGTGGATGGTGTTCTTGAAAGTACAAATGCCCTTCAAGGCATGGGTTCTTACTCATATGGTCCTAGAAAGCTATCATTGGACTTGGAGAACCGGAAGACTCCACCAACAAAGCATTCCATTGAAGAGCCTCCGAATCTGGAGTTGAAGCCACTACATTACCACCTCAGGTATGAATATCTTGGTCCATCTCGTACTTTACATGTTATTATTTCCTCTTGCCTAACCCAATTGTAGGTAGACTCAACTTTAAATGTGCTAAGGAGGAGGAAGAACGAAATGGGATAGACTCTTGCGGATATTCGGGGTATTAGCCCTGCCTTTTGCACGCAAAAAATCATATTGGAGGATGGAGAAAAGCCCTCGGTGGAACATCAAAGGAGACTCAACGAGGCAATACAAGAGGTGGTGAATAAGGAGATCATAAAATGGCTAGATGCGGGAGTTGTCTATCCAATTTCAGATAGCGCATGGACTTCTCCGGTCCAATGCATTCCGAAAAAGGGTGGAATGACGGTGATCCAAAATGGCAAAAATGAGCTCATTCCCACAAGAACGGTCACCGGATGGCGGGTGTGTATGGACTACCGCAAGCTCAACAAGGTAACTCGCAAGGACCATTTTCCCTTGTCATTCTTGGATCAAATGTTGGATAGGCTTGCGGGTCGGGGTTTCTACTATTTTCTTGATGGGTATTCTGGCTATAATCAAATTTTGATTGCCTAGGAGGATCAAGAGAAGACCACTTTTGCTTGCCCATATGGCACTTTTGCCTTTGCCCGTATGCCCTTCAGACTTTGCAACGCACCGGCCACTTTCCAAAGGTGCATGATGGAAATCTTTACAGACATGGTGGAAGACTTCCTGGAGGTGTTTATGGATGACTTCAGTTTAGTAGGGGACTCCTTTGATGAGTTCTTGAGAATTCTTGACAAGGTCCTCGCTCGCTGTGAAGAAACCAACTTGGTGTTGAATTGGGAAAAGTGACACTTTATGGTGGAAGAAGGTATAGTTTTGGGCCATAAGATCTCGAGGAATGGTATTGAGGTTGATAAAGCAAAAACTGAAGTGATATCTAAGTTTCCACCACCAACTTCAGTAGAGGAGTCCGGAGCTTCCTTGGTCAGGCCGGGTTCTATCGGCGTTTCATTAAGGATTTATCTAAGGTGGTCAATCTGTTGTGCAAGTTGCTCGAGAAGGATGCGAAATTTCATTTCGATGAGCATTGTATGCATGCCTTTGAACTTTTGAAACACAAGCTCAATACAACTCCTATCATTACGGTGCCGGATTGGATCTCACCTTTTGAGCTTATGTGTCACTCGAGTGATGTAGTTGTGGGTGTTGTGCTGGGTCAGAGGGTGAACAAGATTTTTCACCCTATATATTATGCTAGCAAAATGATGAATTCGGCCCAAATGAATTACACTGTCACGGAGAAGGATCTCTTGGAAATAGTCTTTGCTATGGAGAAATTTCTTCCTTACTTGATGGGTGCCAAGGTCATAGTTCACAATGACCATGCGGCACTCCGGTACCTCATGATCAAAAAGGATTCCAAAGCGAGACTTATGCGTTGGGTATTGTTGCTTCAAGAGTTCGACTTGGAGATAGTGGATAGAAAAGGAAGTGAAAACCAAGTGGCCGACCATCTTTCTCGATTGGAGGAGCAAGGTCGACCTTGTGATGGACTTGAAATTGATGACAGTTTCCCTGATGAGCAACTACTTTCGGTTTCAATGCAAGAAATTCCATGGTTTGCCGACATCGCCAACTATCTTGTCACGGGTGTTGTCCCTTGTGATCTCTCTTCTAACCAAAGGAAGAATCTTAGGAGGGATATCTTGGACTTCTATTGGGATGAGCCATATTTATTCAAGATTTTCATTGATGGGGTTATCCAGCGATGTGTACCGGAATAAGAACAAAGGTCAATTCTTGAGTCGTGCCACTCCTCACCGTATAGTGGCCATCATGGAGGGGCAAGGACTGCTTCAAAGGTGCTGAGCTGTGGTTTCTTTTGGCCTACATTGTACAAGGATGTCGGTGATCTAGTCAAAAGGTGTGATGAGTGTCAACGAGCCGGTAGAATTTCAAAGAAAGATGAGATGCCTCTCAATTCTATTCTAGAAGTGGATATTTTTTATGTGTGGGGTATCGATTTCATGGGGCCCATTTGTGAGCTCTTGTGGGAACACGTACATTCTAGTGGCGGTGCATTATGTTTCTAAATGGGTTGAAGCCGTGAATTTACCCAACAATGAGGCCCAGAGTGTTATTGCTTTCCTAAAGAAGAACATATTTACAAGGTTTGGCACGCCTCGCGCCATCATTAGTGATGGGGGGTCGCATTTCTGCAACAAAGCCTTTGACACCTTGCTTGCCAAGTATGGTGTCAATCACAAAGTCACCGCCCCCTACCATCCTCAGGCAAGTGGCCAAGTGGAAGTCTCCAACAGGGAAATAAAGAGTATATTGTCAAAGACGGTCAATGCTAATACGACCGATTGGGCAAAGAAGTTGGATGATGCTCTATGGGCGTACAGGACCGCTTACAAGACCCCAATCGGTATGTCTCTGTACCGGTTGGTGTTTGGGAAAGCTTGCCATATTCCGGTGGAGTTAGAGCATAAGGCTATGTGGGCCTTGAAAAAGTTGAACCTTGAATGGGATGTGGCGGCCAACCTGCGGGTGGAGCAACTTAATGAACTCGACGAATTCAGATTCCATGCTTACTCCAGTTCGTCCTTGTACAAGGACAAAATGAAGTACCTTCATGACAAGTATGCTCGGGGAAAGGATTTCAAAGCTGGTGACTTGGTTCTATTGTTCAATTCTCGGTTAAGGCTATTTCCGGGAAAGCTAAAAAAAATGGAGCGGGCCTTTCAAAGTGGTGTTTGTGACTCCATTTGGTGCTATTGATCTAAAGAACAAGAGTGGAGAAATTTTCAGAGTTAATGGGAACAGGGTCAAGCAATACCTTGGCAAGACTGATAACATCCACGTAGTGGCACTTCTCCATCTAAAATGAACTTGGTAACATGCGTCGTGCCGCGACGTTAAATCAGGCGCTTCTTGGGAGGCAACCCATGTGTCTTTATCTTTGTTTTTATTTGATTTTTGGTAGTATAGGACTCATTTTTGCGCTAATTGGTTTTTGGATGTTGTAGGATTATTTTGGCACAGGAAATAAGCTAAGTGTGGAAAAAGCAACTCTCTGAAGTTGGCTCCGCGGTCGCGGTCGCGGTCCCTTTTTCGCGGTTCGCGGAGCCCTCTCCTACACGAACAAGTTCTCAAAAGTTTGCACTGCACCCGCGGTCCTCTTTCTGTGGTCCGCAGTGCCCTAGTAACAGGAAGATGCTCTATGAAGTTGCCTTCGCGGACCGCAGTCGATTCTTCACAGTCCGCGGTGACCATTTGTTTCCAACTCTTGGACATCACATGACCGTGGACCGCGGTATCTTTTACGCGGTCCGCGATGGGTAAGTGAAGTGGACCCCAGTTCCCTCTATAAATAGACCTTTAGGGTTTCATTTTACACTTTACGCACTTTAACTCTCCAGAGCAAAAAATTTCACTATGTCTCAAGCCTATTACTTCCAAGTTGCTTTTTCATTCATCAACTCTTCATCCAAACATCTAGTAAGTGTAATTATGATTAATTAACTTCTTAATTTTATTATTTTTTCATTATTTGGTAAATTTTCTTCTCTTTTTCATGATTTTTCTTTTCTAAGCCTTTAATCAAGTTAGGGTTAATTCATTTGGCTCAATTTAGACCCTTTGCTTCTAGTTTCATTGATTGAACACATAGGGTTTTAACTAAATGGGCATTTGAACGTGAAAAGGTGTTAAAATTTGAAACCCTAACTGGTGGTATGAGCGCGGTCCGCGATCCTTTCTTCGCGGACCGCGGTGGTTAAGTTATATAATCATCCATCGATGATCGCGGATCGCGGTCACTTTTTTGCGGTCCGCGGTCCTTCAACTTCAGAAAATAGGTTCTCTGAATCCACCCTCACCACGGCCGCGGTCCATTTTTTGCTGTCCGCGGTGCCTATATTCAGAGAGGTAAATTGGTCATAAGCCCTCCATCGCGGACCGCAGTCGCTTTTATGCGGTCCACGGTCCCTGTTCTGCAAATCATCTGTGTGTCTGTGATTGTTTATGCTATCCACTCTTTGGGCACTAACAATGTTAAATGTTTTGAACTTGCAGACAATGGTTCAATCACGTGGTGGTGGTCGTAAACCTGGTGGCATGGGTGAGTCATCCCGGGGGAAAGGCCAAGGAACAATCAAACTAGCCCCCAAAGTCCAGCAGGCCATGAAAGAGACGAGAAAGGCAATCAGAGCTATGGACAGAGCTCCTTCCCAATCGGGAAGTGAATATGTACCCTCCGAGGGAGAATCTTCAGAATCTATACCTGAGCATTACCCAGACTTCCCGGAGAGGTTCTGACTGACCAATGAGCCATCTGTCTCTCCCCCTGCCCCAACTCCAGCCAACTCTGAGTTGTCTGAAGGCTCAGCCGCAGGGAGTGGCCACACAGACTCCACTTCACCCACAGCTTCACTGTCGGGTGACCATTCCGGAGATGAAGCAGCGGTAGATGCACCCCAAACAGGGGGTGAACCCCAAGTTGGGGGAGTGGAGAGAACAAGAAACTCGGTGGTGTGGCAAGATAGATTTGTCAGTGAGGAAGCTTTTCACCAATTCAGGGACTGGTGGCTGAAGAGAACACTGATAGTGGAGCGCAATTCACCACCAAAGATCTGTTGCCGCACAATCCAAATGTGAAGAGGAAATTCACAGAGAGAGGGGACTGGGACTACTTTTCTTGCTACTTGTCGGACGCAAATGAACACCTGGTAAAGGAGTTTTACACAAATATGTCTTTTCTAAAGAAGGGCTCCAAAGCTACCATGGTGAGGAATCTCACGATACCATTTGATGGGGTTGCTTTGAATGCTTATCTAGAGATGGATAAGGTCGATGACACACAGTACCGGGAAAAGTTGGAGGCGGATGATGAGGCTGTCATTGGCTAGCTGAATACTTGGCCATTCCAGGTGAGTCCCCTGACTGGTTGCAAGCAGGGAGGACTATTTTCAGAAGAACATTGAATTTTGAGGCTAAGGGATGGGAGACGTTCGTGTGCAACAGGCTTGACCCCTCCTTCCATGAAAACACCGTTCCTCTCCGACGGGCTGTATTTATTGCTGCTATTATGTAAGGGTTCCTGATTAATGTCGGGAATATTATGTCCACCGTCATCAACATGGTGGTAAATGAAGGTGATAGAGCCTACCCTTTTCCCAACTTCCTGACTATGTATTTTGAGGATCAACAGGTGGAAAAGAGAGTTTTGATGTGAAGGTGAGGACAAAAGCCCCTTTCTCTTGGTATGATTTGCAAAGTGATGACAACCCGAAGAGCAAAAAGTACAAGGGTAAGTCCATTGCGTCCACTGGCCAGTCTGAAGAGACAGTGGTTGTAATGAAGTCTTCTCAGCCTGAGCCAGCCATCCCAGAGAGTGCTCCAGGTCCCTCCACTTCTGCTGACCCAGCCATTCCTTCATCCCGGGCATATCCTCTGACTGCCCACAGACTCAGCCAATCATTTGCAGTATAAACAACTGGATGCAGGCAGCTACCTCTAAGTTGTTTGTGCTTTCTATGTCTGTGGCAGCCAAGGCTACTCCTCCCTCACCACAAGTACCACAGTCCGTTGAGGACTCCCTCAAGGAACTTCTGGACAACCAGAAGAAAATCCTTGAGAACTAGAAGTTAATTTTGACAGTTGTTGGTGCACACGGGCAAGCTTTAAAGGATCTTACAAAGGAGACTAAGAGGCTCAAGAAGAACCGGGCTTCAAAAGAATCAGTGAAGGAGATGAGAAAGGAGGTGGACAAGCTTAAGGTGGATCACCTACCATTGGACCTATTTTTCCAGGACCCAGCTGCCCAGCCAGAGCAGGAGCCAGAACCAGATAGGCCAGCGAAGAGGAGGAGGGTACTGCCCCGTACAAAGGGCATTCAGTTAGTCTTGGCAGACCCACCAGTGTAGGCTTAGGCTACAGAGAAGACCCAGCCCCAGGTTCAGGAGGAGGCACAGAGCACAGAGGGACAGTACCAGATTCCACCACAGCCCACAGACCCAGCACAGGCAGACCCTGCACAAGCACAGGACCCCGCACAGGCTGAGGGACAATAGGGAGTTTTCTTTACTCTCTCTCTCTCTCCCATTTTTGAGCTATTTTTGCTAGATATCATTGAGGACAATGCTAGTTTTTAGTTGGGGGAGTGGACCTATTTTAATTTTTGGATTATGATGGTGATTGTATAATTCAGACTATTTTTCTTTTTATTATGCTTTATTTTCATTTTTGGTATGTAAATAACTTTACTATTTCAGTACTTTTATTATCTTTCACTTTTGGTATGTATAAAGTTACTTTCCATTGTATATATTCATCCCCTTATGTATATTGGACTAAATCCCCTCATGTATATATTCATTCTATCCTACGCATTTTACTTTCCGCATTTTTTTCGTTTTATAGCTTCTTATTTTTCTTTCATAGCTTCTTTTTTGAATTTTTTGCGTGCAATAAGCCTTTGATTTTCTTAACGCCACGGTTATTTCCAAAGGTGGAAGTTGTGTGAACCGAGTGGCTCTTCCCGAGGATGGATGGTGTGACGACCTTCTTAAGGGTTAAGTCTGTTTTTCTTTTGGTTTCTTTTTAATAGTAGTGAATAAAGGTGCCTCAAGAAAAGCTTCACTTGGTCCTAACACATCTGCCTTTGATCCCATGGTCAAAAATAAATTGTTGTGTTTAGGATGGTGAAAGTTGTGATCTTGAGACTCTTGTGTTGGCCGATAATCATCAAGTGGTTTTTCGGAACAATTCTGTTGCTCAAAGCATGACTAAAGGTCGTTGTGGACCCCCGACTCTTTTTATTTAGCAATCCCGTAGCTTAAGTGGTGAGAGTTTGAATTGCAAGTCCAAGTCCCGTGCCATTAGTCTAGAACTTGCTCTGAATGTTTGTCTAGGTGAAATCCTAAGTGTAGTTTGACTTGAGAAGTGACTATAGGCTCTCCTTGATCCGAATAATGAATTGATCATTGCCATGGCCTACCAAAGTCAATTTTCCTAGTCAAACCTTTTGAGCCTTAGACCCTTTCTTTCAAAAACCATGCTACAAGTCCTTACCCATTTTGACCCTCTCTTGGCACCCGATCTTTTCTTAGCACTAGGAAAAAAGCATAAGTTTGGGGGAGAGACGAGGGATGTAATAAAGTAAAAAAAAAGGCACAAAATAAAGAAAAGGAAAGGCAATGAAAAAGAAAGAAAAGAAACATAAAAAAAAGGGAATCAATGAAAGAATGCGATCAAAGGTGTGGAATTCCTAGAAAAGGGGAAAAGTGAATTGAATGAACAAAAAGGTGTGACAGTATGCCTCTCCAACCCTTCAAAAAGAGTTAAAATGGCTCAAAGAGTCAAGACAATGTGAAAACAAAAATGAAGTGCTTAAGGAAAGATAGAGCTCACTTTGACCAAATACTTCCTACCCTTGACCAAAAGCCTTCATCATGTGCCCACAAAATCCCTATATGATCTCGAGTCGAATGAAACTTACATTAGTGGTGACTTACATAAGGGGCAAGCCTATGGTACTTTGAGCCGGACTTGAGTCTTTTCTTTGAGAGAGATGAGCGAACTCCCAATTTCCTCGTTTTGAGCATTACAATTCTAAAATGAAGTGCTCAGGGAGAGTGGAGGAGTATGAGTTTGGGTTCCACAATGACCAAAGTGGTAGTAAGAGTTTCGTTGATGAGTCGTGTCAACTCTTGATGCTCTTGTATCGCACTTGAATCCATGATTTTAAAAAGGGTCAAATGTTGTTAATAATTCATTTGCATTAAGGGCAATTGTTAGTCCCAATTGATGCTAGATGAGGTTACCTTAGGACAACCGGATTATCTTGGAATCACTCATAGGGGTGGGGCTTATTTTGTTTGCTTGAGGAGAGAAAGAGTGCTACAATGAATCTGATAGAATATGCTAGAGTGACTCTGATGAAATATTCTAGAAGAGGAGAAATGAAATGTAATGGTTCAAGTGCAAATAGAGAGAGAATGAGTGACTTCTCACTAAAAAAATCAAGTGATCACTGATAACTAGGATTTTTACCTTGTTTTCCGCCTTTTCTTGCTTAAGTTTTGGTTATAATTATACACGGAATAGCCCCAAAAAGCTTACGGGTTATGCTTGTTGCAGGTTTGAGCCAAAAATAATGACCTCTGCGCAAAAAGGAGTGAATCTTGTACAAATACCAAGAACAACAAAATGCATACCTAAAGTGTCCACCGCGGTGGTGATGTTCAGAGACCCTTTTCAAAGGCCAAATCCCACCGCGGTCGCAGTCCACCCTCCGCGGACCGCGGTGGCTAGTTTCAGAGACATATGCAAAGGCCAAGTTCCCGCCACGGTCGCGGTCCATCCTCCGTGGACCACGGTGGAAAGCTTCAGAAGACCCAGTTCAAGACGCATAGACTACCGCGGCCGCGGTCCGCGGTTGAGAGCTTCAGAGACTCAACAACTGAAGGCCAAAGAAGTCCACCGCGGACCGTGGTCAACTTTACGCGGTCCGCGGTAACCCCGCAGGGGTATTTTTGTCCAGAATTCCGGCTGAGTATAAATAGCTTATTTTGAAATTTTCTTAGATCATCTATCATACCAGTGACGGCAGGAGATCGTGAATAGTATTCTTTTTCATATTTGTGCTATTTTCTTATGATTTTAACATTAAACCTTTGTGGTTATTGTTATAAATCATTAATATGGGTTCTATTTCTTCTCTTTCATTGAATTCATCTTTGATTATGAGTAGCTAGACCCATTAGCTAGGGTTGTGGCTCAACCCTAGTGTGGGTATTTAATGGGTTTATAAAATTAAGGTTTGGATGTTTATGAGTGTTTGTTATTTGGGTTAATTTAGGGTTCTTATTGCTATAATTAGTGGTTGCAAACACTAATTGACCTTCAATTGACTTGGGTCCTTCTTGAGAAAAAGGACTTGAGTCTAGAAAATTGGCCCAGCAAGGAATTAGGACATAATCAAGAGATCGGTAGTCCCAATCAATTGGGTTGAATCCAGAAATGGTAAAACCCTACATGAGTCCTAATTAATGGGTTAAATCTCGAAAGAGTAATATCCTACTTGAACCTCAATTGCTTGCTTATTTGACACTCAATTGACCTCGAGGGAGGTAATTAGGGAAAAGCCACTCAAACTACCGAGAGGTATAGAGTGGGAAATTCCATGCATTGGTTATAGCATTATCCCTAATTAACATCCTTGCCTTAGGAACTTGAAATCCGTTGAGTACTCGCCTAGGTAAAAGTCATAACCCTAGTGCCTTTATCCATATAAGAAAAAAACTTCAAAACAAATTAGTTAGTTAATTTGCATTCTACAATAGTATAATTATTAGTTGTAGATTGAAAATAACCAAAATCTAAGAAGTGTAATTAGAAACACAAGACACCACTAGATCATATAGACACTCACTCCAAATATTAACTCTCTGAGGATTCGATCCCGACCTATCGGGTAAAAGCTGCACTGACCCTTGTCTTCCTACTCATATAGTAGTGAGGGTGAGAGCCGATCAATCACCCACCTCCTCAACCAAAACCACCTGACAATTTCCCCCTTAACCTAGAAAACCCATTGTCCTATAAGGACACCCTAATCCAAGATGATTTCTTCACTAACAATACCACAACTAAAGTAGGGGAAAACTCAACAATGCATATGGATGCTCAATCGACTGCAGTAGAAGACATGAACACAGACATTAGCATAGACTTCTTATCCAACAATTTGAAACATGTAATATTATCTGATGAGGACAGGGAGCGCATGTATTGCCCCTGGAAATACTCTGTCATCATCAAACTCTTGGGGGAAATATTGGTGCACCACTATTTGAAAAAAAGCTTCACGACTTATGGAAAATAAACGAGAACTTTCCTCTCATTGATCTGGGGGAGGACTACTACACAGTCAAGCTATCAAATGAGGAAAGTATGACTAAAATCCTGCACTATGGGCCTTGGTTCATAAATGGCTACTTCTTGTCAATACAAAAAATGGATTCCAAACTTTGTAGCTAATCAAGCCCATCAAAGCTATACGGCGGTTTGGGTTCGATTACCACAACTTCCCACAGAATTTTATAATGGTATTATCCTCTCCAGAGTTGGAAACTGCATAGGTAAACTACTCAAAATCGATGTATGTACTTCATCAACGCTACGAGGAAGGTATGTCAGGTTGTGCGTGGAGTTGCCATTAGAGCAGCCAGTCCAACCCTACATCCAAATTAGCTCCCAAAAACAACCTATCCTATACGAGGGTAATGATATTCTGTGCAAATCATGTGGAAGACTAGGCCACACGAGCCAAAATTGCCAGCATGCAATTGCACCAATAAGAATTAAGACACACGAGGGTGAGGAAGAGCCTTCTAAGGCTGACAAAGACAGTGAAGAGGAATGGCTGACAGTCTCATTTCTAAAGAGAAGCAAATTCAAAGTAGCCTATCAGGTAAAAGGAAAAACAAGATTCCATCCCCCCAGGTATGAATGTTAAACTTCATGATGCAGTGTCAGGTAAGTATCTCAATACTCAATTTCTACACTACATTAATAAAACTCTGTTAGTCAACTCTAATGCTACTACTAATGGTGAGGAGTAGAGTATAACCCCATGTGATCCTAAAACCTCCATCACTGTTACACCACTAAATGATAGCCAAAGCAGTTGTTCAAATCAGCACAAGGATTTGGCAAAACAAGTTTCACAAATAAATCAAAATTCTACAATTTTGCATGGCTTTACTCATTTAACTGACACAAATGTCATAAACGCGGCAACTTTCCCTAAGCCAGATCTTCCACAAGATCCTCTAATTAATGACATGGAATTAGACCTAAAATCAACTACAACCAATCACCATGAACAACGCCAAATCATTAAGCCTAATACTAATATCCAACAAGATACTACTAGATACACAAAATCTACCCATGCAGATTGCTCTCCAAACACCTTATCAAAAAACTCACACTTGTCCAAGGAGAGCAGCCACGTGCATGAAACCAAATTCATGCATGATTTAGATAAAAACCTCACGCAACACTCCTCAGCACAAGCTACTCACATAGACACAATCATTCACCACCCTTCTCTTCCTCAACCTATCCACACTATAAATCCCCTGCATAATGCCAAGGATACCTCTATCCATAAGGAGAAGACTCCAACTACTCCAGCTACTACATCTCACATGCAATCGAACAATGAACAATCAACAAAATCAACCTCCACAACTCCCACCAAATTCGGTGATCTATGCACAGCCTCCGACCCCTCCCAATCTTGGGTAGAGTTGGGCCTTCTAGGTCAGGCAGTAACATTCATTCTAGTCATAAACGGGCAGGAATCAATCCTGATTCTTCAGGACACACACTTCTTGGCTCAATTGATCTCGGAGGGAATGACCTTAGCAAAGAACAACTACATCAATCAGATGTGGATGTCTAACATTCTACAACCACGTGCTCCATCAATGAATCAAAATCTAGTAACCAACATGCAACAAATGCGGAACATTCCATCAAATTCCAACCAACTTCCACAAACCCACCTCTAAACCTACCCTTCTTTGCTCTAGAGGACCTAATAATGTTGAATCTTGTCTTCTCACAATGGAATGCTCAATAAATGAACATTCAACAAAACGACCCACAACCCATGGACACCAGTGAATGCCATGAAGAATCAAGAAGAAGATCAGGAACAAGAGGAGGAGGTGGGGGAAAACATGCCACTCTTAGGGGAGCCGACAATAGCATTTTCAAGCCTAAACTAAGTAAAAATACTCATATTCAAGGAGAGGCTAGAAAAGAAATGTATCTTCAGTTGCCCAACGACACTCTTCAAATGCTCACTAGACATAAGGCCTCCACAGGATCCCACTGTGGGGAAGAATGTAGTGATACTAGTCCTCTCTCTCAAAAGGAATCCAAACACCAACCTTCCTTATAATAATCCAATGAATCCAAATAACTTCATCATTTGGAATGTTAGGGGTGCAAACAATGCGAACTTTAGGGAACTAATGGATACCCAAAGGCCTTGTCTAGTGGCTCTTTTGGAAATAAAAATGGAGAGCCACATTCCTATCCTTGAGGATTTTCACTTCACAAAAATGATAGAAGTTTCTGCTACTGGGCAAGCTGGGGGTCTGGTTGTTCTGTTGAATGAGGAAGTAGTGACAGTGAGCAACTTCACTAGGAACGGGCAAGCAATCCATGTTATGATTGAGGTAAAGACAAAACAACTCTCTTGGTTATTTACAGCCCTATATGCTAACAATAATATTCATGAGCGTATTTTATTATGGGAATACCTTATGCATATTTACGACCAATACAAAGGCCCTTGGCTTCTTGGGGGAGATTTTAATGAGGTAGTTAACACTAATGAGAAATTGGGGGGTAGACATGTAAACCAAAAACGAGCTAAAAACTTAATTAATTATTTAAATTATTGTAACTTAGTTGACCTTGGCTTTAAGGGCTGAAAGTATACGTGGTCTAACAAACGTAAAAAATAAGGCCTTATTATGGAGAGACTTGATAGAACCTACTCTAATGACGAATGGCTAGAAGCTTTTGCTAATGTGACTATAACACACCTTCCAAAAATTCACTCTGACCATAGCCCTATCTTGATTAATCTTAATAATAGGATTAATTCTAAAAGAGATAGACCGTTTAGAGTGGAAACCTATTGGTGCTCTCACCCGGACTTCACAAGACTTGTATCTCAATGTTGGAAAAACAAGGACTTAGTTGAAGGTACGGATTATTTGCAAAAATTGGTTATTAATTGAAAAAATTTCACTTATGGCAATATATTTTCTAGGAAAAGAAAATTACTTAATCACATAAACGGAATTCAAAAATCTCCCAACTACACTACTAGATGCTTCCTACAAAATTTGGAAACAACTTTTATTAATGACTATAACAATATCTTAAAAATAGAGGAAGAATATTGGCAAATCCGCTCAAGAGTTAATTGGTTAAATGAAGGCGATGCAAATACAAGATTCTTCCACATCAAGGCTACTAATAAAAGGAGAAAAAATAATATTGTTTTCTTTAAGGACAATTTAGGAAACTGGATTGAAGATCAAAGTTCCTTAATGGAACATGTAACTGAATGTTTCTCCAAAATCTTCACTACCTCTCAAGACAAATCTGATTTGAAAATTTTCAAAAAAGACACTGCCAACTTCTCTCAAATTGACCTCTCAAGTCCGGATAGACCTTTAAGGAACGATGAAATAAGAAAAGCAGTGTTTTTCTTTAAACCTTTTAAAGCCCCTGGTCCTGACGGGCTTCACCCCTTCTTCTTCCAAAAATACTGGATCTCCTAAGCAGTAAGGTTATCAACTTATGTCAAGGGATTTTTTTCACAAATGTCATGCCGCATATCATTAATAAAACCTACCTCTGTTTAATCTCTAAAATAAACAATGCAAATAGTCTAAAAAACTTCAGGCCTATTAGCCTTTGTAACACTATATATAAAGTGATCTCTAAAATAATTGCGAACAAATTTAAACCCTATCTTAATCTGCTAATCAATAGGGAACAAGCTAGCTTCTTCAAAAATAGACGAGCTTGTGACAATGCCCTAATTATCCAGGAGATATTTAAAAAAAATTCAACCTTAAAAGAGGAAAACCCAGTTTTATACTAAAACTCGATTTAGAAAAAGTTTTCGACAAACTGGAATGGTCCTATATATATCGTACTCTAAAATTCTTTAAATTTCCACCAAACATTTCCACCCTTATCATGAGCTGTATTACCACTAGTTCTATTTCCATCCTAGTGAATGGAAACAAGACCAAAGAATTCACTCCTTCGAGAGGCATTAAACAAGGTGACCCCATGTCACCATACATATTCATATTATGCATGGATATGTTATCAAAAAAACTTCAACAACCAAGTAGATACCAAAAATTGGGACCCTATTAGATTTAACCCCAGATCCCACCCCCACCCCAGATCCCCCCCCCCCCCCCTCCCATTTATTTTTTGCGGATGACCTGACTTTAATGGGTGGAGCTAATTCTAAAACTACTTATACAATATGCCAACCAATGGAAAGTTTTAGTAATATGTCTGGCCTCTCCATAAAACAAAGAAGAATCCAAATTAATTATGTCTAAAAGTTGTAGCCAACATACTAGAGAAATGGCTTCTACATCTTTTGGTATTAAAATTAGCCAATTTTTTCACTCTTACTTAGCGTTTCCAACGTCAAATAAACCCCTTAGACACAGGGACTATCAACCCCTAATTGATAAAATGCATGCAAAATTAAACATTTGGAACGCCCGTTGGCTAAGTATGGAAGGGAGATGTACTCTAATAAAATCAACACTGAATACTCTCCCCAACCATCTTATGCAAATTAGCCTACTCCCTTCAAAAACTCTGCAGGAAATTGATAAAATTCAACGTAATTTTCTTTGGGGTACTACCAAGGAAAAAAAAATACACCTTATTAGATAGAACACAGTGACTAATACACTGACTAATGGGGGCCTTGGCATTAAAAGGGAAAAATCTAAAAATATGGCACTCCTAGCTAGCTTGGCATGGAGAATCCTTGCAAATCCAACATCCCTTTGGGCTCAAATATTAACCAGTATCTATGAAAATAGGGAACAACCCACTGGATGCTCAAATACATGGAATAGTCTTCTAAAATGATGGATTGTGTGCAACAAAGACATTCGGTGGCTAATAAAAAATCATACTCACTTAAACATTTGGCATTTCCAATGCATCCCCAATGTCCCAAGCCTCCGTAATCAACTTATTGGCCCGTTAAAGCAAGATGAAGAAAAATTAACCATTCACAATATTTAAAAAAAATAAGGAATGGAACCTTAGTAAAATATCATTTGACCTACCTGATTTTGTCAAGAGTAGTATTTTCTCACTCAATGATACAGGATTCATACATACACCAAACACCCTCATTTTGAGCCTTAGCCCAATCGAGATTTTCTCAACGGCATCTACCTATTCGCTAATTGATGATTCGACACCTCAAACCACCCCCTTTAATTGGATCTGGGACCTCAAATGTTCCAATAAGATAAAAAAAATTAGTTTGGAAGCTTTATCACAATAGATTACCCACAAGAAGTTACTTAGCCAAAATTGGCATTAACATAAACTCTAATTGCCCGATTTGCAAATATACTAACGAATCGATCTTTAATATCTTCTGGGAATGCACGATAGCAAAATCTTTGTGGCAAGAACTGGGTATAAATATTAGCAATCAATTGCTTGGTAATAACTGGCTAGACCATATAAAAATATCTGGGCCAATAAATACTAATAAGTTCCTAAGTTGGGAAAACATTCTCCCGTTTGCATTATGGGCCATTTGGATTAATAGAAATCATAATAACCAAAACAACACTAGCACACTGGTTAACAAGAAAAGAGTACTAGACCTATCAATGAAATATTTTTTTATGACATCAAAGACTCATACCTACAATAAAAATATTAGTATCAAGGTTAATTGGAAACCTCCACCCAGGGGTTGGCTGAAAATAAATATAGATGGCGCATTCACAAGCAACTCCCTTCAAGGAGGCATAAGTGGTGTCATTAGAGACTATATTGGTCAATGGAGAACAGTATACAATCAGAAAATACATGCAATCTCATCAATCCAGGTGGAACTTCTAGCTCTCCGGCAAGCTCTATATTTAATCACCAGGGAAAACTTATTTCCAGTCGAAGTTGAGACTGATGCGACAGAGGTAATACGATTTCTTCACGATGACTACCCTACCTATAACAATTTAATCTATAAATGCAGGTGATTAATGGACAAGGCAACCAAGCAAGGGAAAATCAGAATGAAGCATAGCTTCCGTGAAGGAAATATAGTTGCTCGTCACTTAGCAAAAGCTGCTCTCTTGGATAATAGTTATGATAATCTACATGTACTAGGTGCACCTCCTGAACTTGTCAAAACAGCCTACAACAAGGATCGGGAAGGATATATGTATGTAAGAACTGTGTCTACTAGCCAGTGCGAATACTTAGCAGCACTGAGAAATGAAAATACCTTACATGGCATTATTTTGGCCGAAAGTAGCTTATGTAATGAACAATTATGGGTGAATAATCCGCCCTAGTTATTATTAATGAAGTATCCTTATCTTTCAAAAAAAAAAGAAAAAGAAATGCAATGGTTCAGTTAATTCTGACAAGTGGTAGCTGTACAAGTACATATAGAAGAAGATAATAAAACTAACTCTACTCCTCAACTGTAGTTAAGGCTATTGCTAACTCTAGTCACACTAACTCTACTTTAATGTAAGTTAGATTATAACTTACAAATGGAACTTCACTGCCTAACTAGCAGTGAAGAAAGAAAGTTAACCACCACTAGATCTACTAATCTCAACAACAATATTTAACTATGATTAAGTAATATATACATATTTACACTTTAAGTGTAAATTTTCCGTGAGTACACTATTGAGACGTATGTATGCTTATACGTCTCTGTCTAAACCAAATTCCACTACGTCTGCATGCAACTGAAGTGCTGATATTTCTTTCTTTCTTTATGCTTACTTTTTTGAGGAGACAAAGTTAGGTGAAATATCTTTATCAATTTTTGTCAGCCAACTAAGGATGTATTATTTTCAATTCCTATGAATCTTCGATCTCTTGGCAACTATCACAAGCGTCCCTTTTTCCAATATATATAATTTAACATATATATATATATATATATATATATATATATATATATATATATATATACCAGGAAAGGTCCGTATACAGATCCAACATTGCCATTTTATTAAAATTATTGTTTATTGGTGTTTAGTTAATTAAATTTTGAGGTTTAACAAGCTATATTTTTTTAAATTACTTTTGAATATGAAAATATTTAATTTGAAATCGCTTTCAAATAGTATGGATAGATATGAAAATCTTGTTAATATCGATACTTCTTTTTGTTGTTGTATTATTTAAAAATTAATTTTAATTTCTCTATGAAAACTTCTATTTAAATAAAACAAAATTAATAATTTTTCAAAATGAGAAAAAGATTGGAGATGAGCATGTGCACTGCACTGCACAAACAGTCTAATCAACACATGCATAGCGCATATAAATGAGAGTTGTGACTAGAGAAATGTGGGGTCCACGTGTATTTTGTATTTAAGAAATACAAACATGAAGCTTTTATGAAATGACTTACATGCCCTTGGTTAACCATCTTTTCTTTTCTATATAATAGAAAAATGCATTTAAAATTAATTTTAATTTCTCTATGGAAACTTCTATTTAAATTAAATAAAACAAAATTAATAATATTCCAAAATGAGAAAAAGATTGGAGATGAGCATTTGCACTTCACAAACAGTATAATCAACACATCCATAGCGCATTTAAAGGAGAGTTGTGGCTAGAGGAATGTGGGGTCCACGTGCATTTTGCATTTAAGAAATACAAACATGAAGCTTTTATGAAATGATCATTGGTCAATCATCTTTCCTTTTCTTTCTATTATATATATATATATATATATTACTCCTAATTTCTTTTGTTTTCTTTTTTAGTTTAACATGTGCCTAAAAGAATTTGCAAAATGAACTATTCCTTATCTTAAATTTTTTGAGAATGAACATTCCTCAAAACAAAATCAACCTCATTTTCCAAATGTAGTATATTCCTAGTCGTCATACATTTTTGCCCACTCTCAAATTTTTTAATTAAGAAAATTAATTTGGAGATGTTTAATTTTTTAATTAGAATTACTTCGGCAATCATTCTTGAAATATAATCGTCACTTTTACTGTTGATGCCTTGATTTGTCTTAAAAGTTATTGAACAAGGAGTTTAAAATATGTACAATTAGACTTCTTCTTTCATTTTCTAAGAGGTTCTCATTTTCTATTATGTAGGTTATACGTCATTTTCTATTCCAAAATATCTAAAATACTTGTAGGGACAGCTAACATGAAGTGATTAGGAAATTTCCTTCTCTATATCTAGTGATCACTTTTCTTTTTCGACCAATTTAGTTCTGACTTCGTAACAACAATACACTAAGGTAACGCGCACGAATGACACAAACAATAGTAACAACAATACACTAAAGGTAACACGCACGAACGACACAACATGTAATAGTAAAGAATCATGAATAACATAGCACAAAAACAGTCCTCGTACTACCGGTAAGCCTAGGATGAACACACTACTAACTATCAACCTTCGACCCTAATATTCGACCTCCCTAACTAGCAACGGTACTCAGTGCAATCAATGCTATTCTCTGAGGGTCCAATATATCAGCTTCAAAAACAGAGGTTTAAGATTAAAAATAAAATTTTATATATATATGAGAGGGATGTTAGAATAGAACCGACAACGCCCTTTCAAAGGAGAAAAATGAGCAAGAATCATCAACTGGTTGGTTTGAACGCGCTGTTCTGCTGATATGTAGATGACTTATTGGGATAATCTTATATATTGTAACACTTCAGGAAAAATGTAATGTTGCTGTCACACCAGAAGTTGCTAAGCATCTTTATGGAATGGTAGTCTCCTTTTGATACTTTTTGATAGCTTCAATTACCTTGGTTGGAAATGATTCATCTTCAGGATAATAAGCAATAGGATCTGATAATAGAGGTTCCGAAACGTTCAGCACACCTTCAAGAGTCGCGTGCAGACAATAGGCTGCATATGTAACATGGTATCCGCCTTCTTGGACGATCAAGAGCCGCCCATTGCTATATTTATCAGCAATGCCACGAATTGTCCGCCCAATATCTCTGTAACCCTCCATCGTCAAGCATTGCCTTCCATTTGGATCAAACTGAATTCAAGCAGAGTTGAAGAAGTTTCTTGAGTTAGCATAATATGATAGCACTACGAACCAAACAATCCCCCACTCACTCAGATTTATTACCATGACATAAATAGAAGTGAGTGTTTGCATCTCTAAAGAGTTTACATTAAATGCATAGAATTTTTGGAACTGACATTCCTATCTTGAGTTTGACATGCTGTGTAAATGCTAACTAACATCAACTATGAAAGAAACGTAGACGATAGATTAGATATCAGCCTTCTGCATCTGGGGTCATAATTATCATCAAGGAGATCGAAGGGTACTTCTAGCCAAAGAAACTGTTGAAGGATGACCAACAAGGTGAATGAAAAAGAAATGTTGATCAACGGGCGGATCAACTGCAGTGATGGTTTGGTTTCTGGTGATGAAAGCCTAAGGCAATTAGGCAGAAGGCATATTCACAGGAGAGAAAAGATAAACCAGCTGCTGATTTATCATCCAATATATTAGGGCCAGGATGAGAAAAATAAGGATCGCTAAGAGATTGTAGCCCTCCATGCAAACATGTTTATGTACATTTGACATTTGGACTAGAATATTTAAACTCAAACGGAATTTAACTTTGTCAAAATGAGTATTGAAACAGCTAATCTGCAGTTCTAAGCATCTAAGTAGAGTGCTTGTGTAATTGAGGTTAAGGAACCTTTAACCGCCTGCCACCCAAGCTCCTATGTCGAAGAAGAGAAGTATAGACCAGGATTATTAGGAGATTAATAAGAAATGCCCGGCTCGATGAGCTCTGCTTATTCCTCTAGACTTAACTTTAACTGTTTACTATGAGTCAACCTATAAACCGAAGTATATACGTGTGTTACCACCAATCACAAATCTGCAACTATCTTTCATGTCTGAATATGCCTTCTTTTCACATTTTTAAGATGATATTTCATTGATTAATGAACTTCACTTCAACATACCTTTTAATTCCATCACAAAATACAAAACATTGAACTGCAATAAGATAATGCACTTACAGCACTTGAATCCTGTCCAACAACCAAAACCATCATATCAGGCTCAAATTTCTCTATAACGGGAACAACTAAATGTTCCATCGCATAACCATACCCTTTGTTTCCAGTTCCATTCGGCAAAGGTATATTCAGGTTATACCCAAAACCTTCACCTTCACCAAGCTCATCTATGGTTCCACTCTGTGGATGAGAGGGGCCCCAAGAACCATGATTCATGTGCAGTGAGATCGTAAGAACTTTATCAGAACGATAAAATCCTTCTGCTGTTCCATTCCCGTAATGAACATCAATGTCAAGGACAGCAATTTTTCTACAACCACTATCTAGAGCCAGTTGTACAGCTAAACCGGCATTGTTAAGGAAGCAATAACCATCAGCCTGAGTAGGTTGTGCATGATGACCAGGTGGTCTGACCAATGCATATGCAAGTTTCCCGTGTCCATCAATTATATGCTTCATAGCTGATAATGTAGTACCAGCAGCAAGAAGTGCAGCATCCCAAGACCCCGGATTTAAGAATGTCCCTCCACATATTTCTTTCCCACCATTTCTATCAGCTTCAATTAGTTCATTTACATATTCTGACAAATTAAAAATGAAAAAGCTTAGTGGCTTAAATTTTGGATTGAGAATAGATTCCAGGATCGGGTTTGGATTTACTAAAAACCAACTCATGACAGAATAATCCTAAAGTTTGTGTATCGTCTCACGGTCAATATTACTCGAGTGATCATCCAGGTCTTTTTATGAAGGTTTGCATGCTTGACAGACCAGACTGATTCGATATGCTACAGTGTCTTGCATTGTACTACGGATTGATTGATTAGGATGGAAAAGAAACAGTAAATAACGCTTAAATAATTTAACTTCAATATGCACTACCTTTCTGCATTGATTTTTTTTGTTTCCATTCCTTTAAACCAATCAACCCCTTCGTTTCTTCCAACTCCGTCAAACCAATCAACCCCTTAAGCTGGTTATGATGTGCTATCCTTATTTCTTTTTAACCATATCGATTGTGCTACTCATGCTTTGGCAGCTCAGAGTATATCCACATGCCTTCAATTTGATTTTTAATTCAATTTTCAATATTGTGGCAATAAGCACTAGAAGATAATCTGGACAAACAACAACAACAGCCACCCAGTATAATCCCACAAGTGGGGTCTGGAGAGGATAGGATGTACGCAGCCTTACCCTTACCCTGGGAGGGCAGAGAGACTATTTCCGATAGACCCTCGGCTAAAGAAGGTGAGAAAAGCTCTGATAGCAAGTAATGACAAGACAAATCATTAGAAAACTAAATCGAAGATAAAAACAAAGAATATGTAAAGGGAACCGATAACAAGTAATAGCAAGATAACATATTCAGAAAAGTAATTCCAAGGAAGCAAACGAGAATATGAACGCAGTACTGCTAGCAAACTACGGAATTACTGATGGCAAGTAACAACGGAACGAGGCATGCGAATATAGCAAACTAAGGAGAAGATAATCTGGACACAGAGTTATATTATGATATTTGACGAATCTATTGGCTATAAGAATTATCACACTTGTCAATTTCCCAATTTGAATGTGGAGCAACGTCAGTTTATTTCCCACTTAGAATGAAATTCACTTCCTCCGTCACAGGATATTCTGCAGTTGTAAGCTTAAATTTCACACCTCAATAGGGTTCCTAATTCCATAAAAGATAAGCAACTTTCATATAAACTTCAATCCCCTGAAGGACCTTGTTCACAACCCAGAATCTTTTAGGTAGAAATGCCTAAAATCTACCTAAGAGTTTAAGCTTTACCTAAAATATTGTATCTTTCACTTCCAAATGGTCGATCACATTAAACTTTACTTGGGATTTTATATATCTTATATAACGTTATCTTCAAAACAAATATTTATGATATTTCACTACAAAAATTAGTCAACTCTTGAAAGAAAATTTTCTTTTTTTTTTTAAAGTCAAAATTGGGAGAGTGGAGTAACAATCTAGTCTAGACTATCGTAGATAGAGCAATATACTCAATTAAAACACGTAGAATTGTAGAAATCAAAAGTTTATACAGAAAAAAGAAATCTTGAAAAGGAAGTTCAAGTGGGGGTACCTTGGGTGTGGAAAGATAACAATTCAGAGATAAGAGCAGGGCGGCCATGGTGCCAAGAAATGAAAGGTGAAATAGGACCCCTTTTGAGAATAGACAACATGTTCTTTACCCTGTCTGCATTTTCTGGATGCTTTTCCAAAACATCAAGAAAACCGGGGTCCATTCCTGTGTCAAAAACACCAGCTCCTGTGTCATGTTTCAGCATGCCCTCGTCCCAGAATACATGAATGAGGTTGTCTTCTTGTAAAGATGAACAAGGAAAAGCCTCAGCAGAAGCCATGAAGTAATTGGAGAGTTGGAAATCAAGCCGGAGAGACTTCGTTTGACGCTCTCTTTATATTCGAGGAAATGACGAAAATAGTGCCTAAAACACTTGCGTTACTGCTCTCTGTCAATTTCCTAAGCACGCCCTAGTATAGTTAGTTTTAGTTCTAGGACTAGTTATTAAAAAATAGTCACTATTTACCAAATCATTGAAATATTACCACTATTTTGGTGCCACAGAACCGATCCAGCTGTATTGATCAAAATTTGGTCTAACTTAGTGACTGCAAACAGTGATGGATCCGAGATTTTGTGCAAGCGGGTTCAATTTTAGAAGTATATAACTTTAATCGTAAAATAGTAGTTGTCATGTGGGTTCAAATAAATATTTATGCAAAATTTACACAGTTGTAATCCTAATTTATACATATACACGGTATTATTTTTTGGTGACCACTTGAGTCCGCCACTGACTGCAAATGGACGTGGTCGAGGTTAAAGCCGATCACGGCTCAATGGCGAGGAGTCTCCTAAAGAAGGAGTAGCGCCGAGGTCGAGTGAAGAACGTATGAAAACAACAGTTAGAATAAGTTTTAGAGTAGAGAGAAGGAATATTCTACTGGATATTCCTTTAGTTGTACTTTTTAGGGTTTCTTAGGAATATCCCCTATAAATAGGAAGAGATAAAGAACAAAAATGGGGTCTTCACTTTCTCATAAGAACACATTATAAAGGGTTGACTACAAAGAATATACAAAAGTTTGTCTTGTCCATCGATTACATTGTTCGATATATACCTTTTATTCACAAGATCCAAAGATTCCTTGTCCACCTTCATTTTCCTATTATTCCATGTTGTTGTCAAGAAGGAGAATCGCCCAAGTCATCTAACATTTGGGTGAAAAATTCCTCTTTATTACATTTATTGCATGCTTTTATCACCACATTCATTGACAATCATTGAGCATTTGTAGTTGATATTCAATATTATCGGATACATCCCTACATCATTAATATATCTCAACGGTAGATCTACTAGTTATTATATTTAACTAGAATTCACTCTCTATTTTCTCATTAATTCATTTTAAGAAAAGGTTTAACACCTTTTTGGTAAAACAATTTGGCGTCGTCTGTGGGGAGTTTCTAATTAAAAAAATTAGTTCCTTCAAGATCTAAAAAAACACAAACAAACAAACAAAACAACAACATCCATCTTCTTCCTATTTGTACGAACTAACAATGAAAGGAAAATGAGATGAAAGACTGAAAGTTGTAGTGGATGTCACTGCCAACCTCCTAAACACCATCGACGAGGGTGACAGAGAAGACGAGGAGAATGTGACGCCGAGTGCCACACCCAGGCGAAGCGACTCACCTCCCCCTCATGGGAGTGTAACTGTTTCACGCGAAAGGGGAGCCTCCACGTCCAATGCTAAGGAAGCCCCACCAACAGTGAAGAAACTACTGGAGGCATGGTTGACAAGTACTCTAAACAACATACTCGACAAACCCGCTTAGGGGGCGAGTAGAAGCGCCGCACGAGCGGACACCACAGCAGCCGTCAACGAGCAACCCGCTCCTCTCCCAACAGGTAACACTCGCACCGTTGTTGATGCAGGTAATGATGCACTTGCAGCCATTATGAAGAAAATGGAAAAAATAGAGAACGATAATAAAGCGCTCCGCGATCAAATGAGGAAGAACCAAGAAAGGGTTGATAAGATACCGGGCGCCCCAAAACTTCTACCCAAACAGGACGTCGATCGGTTCATTAAAAAGCCATACAGCGAGGAGGCAGCCCCGCATGCCATAACCAAGACCTTCAAAATGGCACCTTATTTGAAGATATATGACGGCACAACAGACCTCGAAGACCATATCATTCATTACGTCACGGCAGTAAAAGGCAACAACCTCTCAAAAAAGCAGGTACCATCAATGCTGCTGAAGAAATTCGGCGAAACTCTAACAGGGGGAGCCTTAACATGGTACTCACAATTACTAGCACGTTCGATAACGACAATTGAGGAAATGGCCGACAAGTTTTTCACCGCTCACGCTGGGGATAAGAAAGCAGAGGCCGGGGTGAATAACATATTCGTCGTCAGTCAATCGCCTGGCGAGGGTCTCAGGGACTTCCTCGCCCGGTTCAACAGAGTAAGAATGAGCTTGCCAAACGTATCAGAAGGGATGGCAGTGACAACCTTCCAAAATGGGTTAAATAGGAATGAGTCGAGGGCGACCAGAAAGTTGTCAAGCAGACTCATGAAATACCCTCCCACCACCTGGGAAGAAATTCACAATGCCTATTGTGCCGAGGTGAGAGCAGACGAAGACGACCTCAACGTCCCAACTCAACGGATAACATCGGTCCAAATGGAGTCGAGGAAAAACCGTTGTAATGATAGCCGAAGAGATCATTCAAGTACACGCCTCAATCGAGAAAGGCACCAACCATATGTCAGGACAGCCATCCCACTACCTCCTCGCCAACTAGAAGGGTCGTCCAGGCCACATATAGGGACTCACCAAAATGAAAGAGGTATGCATCCACTTTTATCTGCTCACAATTTTTGTGTTTCTCCTTCAGAAATAGTGTACGTCCTAGATATGCTCGGCCCCAAGGTGAAGTGGCTACAAAAGATGAAGTCCGACCCAAATACTAGAAAGTCGAACGCCCTTTGTGACTTCCATCAGGAGCGGGGCCATAAGACCAAAGATTGCATACCCCTACGGCAAGAAGTGGTGAACATGCTTCACCAAGGACAACTAAGGGAGCTGATGAGTGACCGAGGAAGATCCAACTTTGGCCGCGGACGAGAACAACACCAAGGCCCTCCAAAGCCACCCTCCCCAGCCTGCACCATCCAAATGATCATCGGCGGAGGCGATGAAGCAGTAGTCAATCACGTGAAGTTCACCACCACACATAAACCGAAGTGGTCGATCACCCATGAGCGGTATGATAACCTCGAAGACAGTATCATCTTCGATAAGTCAGATACCCACGGTTTGACCTTTCCTCACTTCAATGCTCTTGCCATTACTTTACGTATTTCAGATACTTATGTAAAAATGATAATGGTAGACGACGATAGTGGTGTGTGTATTATCCACCCCTGAGTTCTCGCACAAATGAGACTCGAGGATAAGATAATATCGCGTTGTATAACACTAACATGTTTTAATAATGTTGTTGAATGAACCTCAGGAGAGATAATGTTGCTCGTTCCGGCCGAGGCATCACCCTTGAAACAACCTTCCTTGTCATGAACCAATATACGGCCTATAACGCCGTTATAAGGCGACCCTAGATACACGTCATGTGGGCCATCCCGTCCAGCTTATACCAAGTCATCAAGTTCCCTACCCTGTGGGAAATATTCAGCATTCGCGGTGAACAGCACACGGCCCAAGAATGCTACTGCATCGCCCAAGATTGCACATACACTCAACAGTTAAAAAAGAAGGGCTCAGGAGCACAGTAATTACCGAAGTCGGGGCCCGAACATGACGAACAAAAAGACGTCATAAAAGACCCCGACGTCGTAGAAGCCACAGGGTCAACAGTGGAAGACCTCGACACTGTCAAACTGGACAACAACGACCACAATAAAAAAAGCTTATATCGGCTACAAACTCTCAGAACCAGGTAAATTCTTATTTGACAACACCGATCTGTTTGCTTTTCTCCCATGAAGATATGATAGGTATATCGAAAGACATCGCTATACACAAGTTGAACGTCAATCCACTCTACCCGCCCGTACGACAAATCAGAAGAAAATTTAATGCCGCAATCAATGTAGCCGTCCGCGAAGAGGTGGAAAACCTACTTCCTAACGGCTCCATCCGAGATTCAAAATACCCTCAATGGGTCGCCAACATGTTCATGGTAAAGAAGAAAAATGGGAAGTGGCGCATGTGCGTAGACTTCACGGACCTGAACAAAGCCTGCCCAAAAGACTCCTCTCTGTTGCCCCACATAGATCTGCTCATCGACGCAACAACGGGGCATGAGTTGTTAAGTTTCTTGGATGCCTACTCAGGCTAAAACCAAATCCTCATAGAGGAGGAGGATTAAGAAAATACCACTTTCATCACCCACCAAAGGACGTACTGCTACAGTGTCATGTCGTTCGGGTTGAAGAATGCAGGGGCGACTTATCAAAGGTTGGTCACCAAGATGTTCAAAGACCAACTCGGCAAAATAATTGAAGTCTATATAGATGATATGTTGGTCAAATCAAAAAGAAAGGAGGACCACATCGACCACCTAAAGGAAGCCTTCGATATACTGAGGCGATACGGCATGAGTTGAACCCCAAAAAGTGTGCCTTCGGCACGACCTCTGGGAAGTTCCTCGGTTTTCTGGTGTCACAAAGAGGCATTGAGGTCAACCCCAACAAAATCAAGTCCATTGAGGGAATACCTAAAATATTGACCAGTAAGAAACATGTACAAAACCTGACCGGCCGAATAGCCGCTCTATCGAGGTTCATCTCGTGATCCTCTGACAGATGCCACAAATTCTTCAACGTGCTCAAAAAGGACAACGGTCTCCAGTGAAATTCTAAGTGCATAGAGGCCCTAATAGAACTAAAGTCATACTTGTCCTCGCCCCCGCTACTCGCTAAAGCAGAACCCGGCGAACATCTCTTAGTCTACTTGGCCGTATCAGACGTTGCAGTAAGTGCAGTGCTGGTCCGTGAAAACAAAGGTAAGAAATCTCCAATATATTATATTAGAAAAACTCTGGTCGACACCGAAACGAGGTACCCCCACCTCGAAAAATTGGACCTAGCATTGGTCGTAGCTTCACGAAAGTTTAGACCCTATTTCCAGTGCCACCCCATCTCGGTGGTCACGACCTTCCCCCTAAGAAGCATCCTATGTAAACCCGAGTTGTGGGGGATATTGGATAAGTGGGCCATCGAATTAAGCGAGCACGATATAACATATCAGTCGCTAACAACGATAAAGTCGCAAGTACTCGCCGACTTCATCGCCGATTTTAGTGTCAAAATAATGCCTGAGGTCGAGCAGGAGACTTCGCGTACCTCTACCAAGTTACCCGACCTATGGGTCCTATAAATCGACGCCGCTTCCAATGCGTCGGGATATGGAATGGGACTCGTACTCGAGGTCCCAACAAGCGAAGTCATCTGCCAGTCCATACGGTGCCCCGATATGACTAACAATGAGGCCGAGTACGAGGCCGTAATTGCAGGACTGAAGCTAGCTCTCAAATATGGAGCATGATGAGTCATCCTCCGATGTGACTCACAACTCATTGTAAACCAAGTCACATGGACTTTCCAAATCAAAGAACAGCGGCTACAAAAGTACCAGGCAAAAATTCATAAACTACTACCGGAGCAGGCTATTACTGGCCCACCATTAAAAAAGAAGCCGCCGACTTCATTAAGAAGTGCGAGCGATGTGAGAAATACGCTCCAATGGTACACCAATCGGGAGAGCACCTCCACTCAGTCACATCGCCATGGTTGTTCATTAAATGGGGAATGGACATTGTTGGACCACTTTCAGCAGGACGAGGTAATGTATGATTAATTTTGCTTTTAACTGACTACTTTTCTAAATGGGTAGAAACAGGTGCATTCGCCCAAATAAGCGAACAAGAAGTTATCACATTTATATGGAGGAACATCATATGTTGCTTCGGCATCCCTAAAGAAATCAGTTGTGACAATGGACCCCAGTTCACCGGGAAAAAGACTACCGAATTCTTTGAGAAATGGCACATCAAGTGAATACTCTCCACGCCATATCATCCTGCAGGCAACGGACTAGTCGAATCCTCCAACAAAACAATACTCAACATCATGAAGAAGAAGCTCGAGGACGCCAAGGAACTGTGGCCAAAACTACTAACAGAAGTTCCATGGGCATACCGCACCATGCCAAAAACAAGCATAGGAGAAATGCCATATTCACTAGTCTATGGAACTGAAGAAGTGATACCAGTCGAGGTCGGAGAACCAAGTTTGAGATACTCCAATGAGAGCGGACGAAGCAACAACGAGAACATAAAGCAAGACCTCGACGAAGTGGAGGAGCGCAGAGACATGGCTTACATAAGAATGATAGCTCAAAAACAGCAAGCAGGGTACTACAACAAAAAGGCCAAAGTAAGACCACTCAAAGTCGGGGACTATGTACTCAAAGCCAAAACATAGGGGAGCAAGGACCCAAGAGAAGGTAAACTAGGAACCAATTGGGACGGGCCATACAAAATCACGGCAGCAGCAAATAAAAGATCACTCCAAATAGAAACAATGGAGGGAAAGATACTACCAAACAATTGGAACGTCTCCCACCTCAACTAATTCAACTTCTTAAATGGACGTCCTCCAAGTCGTACTCTTTTTCCCTAACCCGGTTTTTTTCCCAATTGGATTTTATCGGGGAGGTTTTTAATGAGGCGACAAAGAGGGCGTCTCGAAGTTTAAGTGTTGAATTCATCGCCCCGTCTATCAACTGCTTCTCCGGGCCGAGCGATAAAGGGACTAAATAGACTGGAACTTCTCAAATGTACGTATGGAACAAAAAGAAATATGTAATACTCTCCAATGAATGAATAAACAAAGCAGTATGCAGCATTCTTGCACAACTCCACCAAATTATTCTACATTTTACATTTGACCACGCTCGAATTACTTTACATTCAACCTCGCTCGAATTACGTTACATTCGACTTGCTCGGATTACTTTACATTCGACTTGCTCGGATTATTTAACATTGTACCTCGCTCGAATTACTTTACATTCGACTTGCTCGAATTATTTAACATTCGACCTCGCTCGAATTACGTTACGTTCGACCTCATTTAAATTATGTTACATTCGACCTTGCTCGAATTACATTACATTCGACCTTGATCGAATTACTTTATATTCGACCTCGCTCGAATTACGTCACAATTGACTTGCTCGAATTACTTCACATTCAACTTGCTCGAATTATTTAACATTCGAACTTGCTCGAATTATTTTACATTCGACCTTGCTCGAATTACTTTACATTCGACCTAGCTCGAATCAATCAAACCTCGACCCCACACAAGCTAACCTATATTCGACCTCAAATCGGTATGTATTCGACTCCACCCAAATCAACCTCACGTGCAAACGGCCGAAAAAGGTAGGGAAATTTCCTACAAGAGAAAACGCTAACGAGAGGAAAAAAGGAAAGGGAAAATACAAAAATACATAGCAAAAATACAATTGTTCCATTTCAATTGTTCAACTAAAATACTTTTTACAAAGGGCTCGAGGACGCCCTCACAAAAACAAAAAAAATAAACCTAAGTACAAAGGCTTCACGCTGCATCATCCCCATCAGCATCATCGGCATACTCATCATCATACCAAGTATTGGAGGCAAGCCCATCCAAGGCGTCTTCATCATCATCCCCGCCAGGTGTACCAGGGTTATAACCACAGACTTCACAAGCTGCACGTGACTTGACACGAATGCCCTCAAGCTCCGCCTCGGAAACCTTCCCGGCCATTTTCAAATACTTGTACACGTCAAGTTGGGCCTCAGTGTGAACCTACATCTCGTACAACTCCCGTGACATATTAGGATCGGCAGAAGTACGAGAAGTGGACGACTGGGCATGTTGTTGCTCCTTCTCAGCCTTTAAGGTGACGACCTACTCACTCAGCCCAGATAGCTCGGCCTCCAAACCCTCGATCCACTCTTCCAACCTTGGCCCCTTTAGCGTCGAAGTCTCCGCCTCGCTAGCCCGCTCAGACCTACAATCACGTAAGGTACCCTCTAAGGCTTCTGCCTCCGCCACATAGACCATCATGGTTCTCTCAGCCAGGTTCAGCTCTCCGACCCTAGTGTTTAAATCTACCTCAAGTCAACAACCCTGGCCTCACTTTGTTCAAGCTCAACCTTTAAGGACGTCACCTGCTCTTGGAGATCGGCATTCTCAGCCATCACCCCTTTGCTCACTTCGAGCTCATCCTCCTTAGACCTCAGCGTCCCTTCCAGCACGATGCATCGGCCGATGGCCCTCATAATCTCCTCATATTTCTCCTTCAGCTCCTCGTCCTTCTACTTGATCTCATCGCGCAATGCTTGGAACTGGCCATCCTCGCCAATAATTTTTACCATCATCCGATGCTTTTAGCGGTACGCTCTGTACTTAGATTCCATCCTCTAGTAAAGAATCATCCTCTCCTCCTCTCGCCGGTCACGCTCAATCTCCAAGATGAGAGTCTGACATGCAAAATAAAACAACTTAGCCAGAGTAAGCAGCACATATTAAGCGGATAAACTTAGGAGGAAATAACTAAAAACTTACCCGCAAATCCATGTCCGATATACCTAAGCACAGGTCCGTATCTTTTAGCGTTTGCAACGTCCTATTTTTGGCTTTCACACACAAAGGAGCAAAAGATGGCGCCGCCCATTTCGGGTCGACCAAGAGGTTATAGCTCACAGGAATGACTATGTGCCAATAAGGACCCTCCGTCCTTATCTCTACGCGAGTATCCCTCTCCATAAAGGTTCGTACCTCCTCAGGGTCGATGTCCGAGCCAGAGTCATCGTCCCTCCCAGGAATGACTCTATCTTTCTCGGTCGCTGATGATGAGCCAATTTTGGCAGCCTGTGTAGGATCTCCTCTATCGCGGACCCCATCAACCTCGGATGGCCTCTTCTCCATGACGACACCAACCGCAGAAATAGCCTCGACACCTGGCGAAGGCACTGATTCTGCTTCCAAAGCGATGAGCTTTTCCGGCTCAATGTCAGCAACAATGGCCTTCCCAGTCCCCACCCTCTGTCTTTTCCTCGGTAATGACTCCTCCTCGCTGTGAGATGACTCGTCGACCAGGTGCAAGATAGGTTGAGAAAAGATTTCATCCAGCACAACAACAGTTCAAAGGGCAGAGTCCCTCATCGGCAAAGCTCGAGTCTGACCTCCTCGTGCAGACTCAGCTAGAGAAAATTGCATCCCGGCTAAGGCAACCACTTGACGAAATGCAAGTGCTGGAGCCTTCGCCTTCTTGGAAGTTCGCCGACCTATCACCAAAAGAAGATCGCATCAAAGAACAATAGTGAACGGCGATAAGTCGAAAGGTAAAAATAATACTTACTGGACGAGGTCTTGGGTCCGAAGCGCTTGTGGAAGGACGCCCAGTCACGAATTCCAACGGTGTGGGGTAACACGCGAGCTACCCAATCTTCTGTATCAAAGACGAGAGAAGGTGGACGCTTCTCAGCTCAAAACAGAAAAGTTGTGAGTGGACCGAGAACAATAAAAAGAGAGGAAATAATTTACATATGGCAAGCGACCATAGATCCTTACGATTATAGTTCCATTGTTCGGGGAATCTGGTCGGATCTGCCACTAGGTGCTCGGTCTTGATGAAGAAGTACTTATGCCAGAATCGCTGGTTCGCATTATCATCCATCCCGGCCGCCAATCCTTTGGTCTCGCGATGCCATAGTTGTATTAATGTACCTCTATAAAAGCTGGGTCAAAAGAGATGCAGCAGATGGCAGATAGTGACCTTGCAGCCGGCCAGCTCCGCATACTTCGCCAGCATCAGAAAAACCTTATATAAATAGAGGGAGAGTTACGCCGGGCAGACATTTTAAAAATGACAGAACTCTTCTTCTAATGGGGGAGAGGAATAGAATAACCAACCAGGAACTGATAAATGTAGAAAGCACAATATCCGGTCCGGTGAACCTGTACAATGTCGCCTACCGAACAATTTCGACGTGAGAAGAAATACCGTATTTGGAATGAAAGGCGACTATATGAGTTGGTCCCGTTTTAGAGAGCACCTAAGCTGGAGCGGGTGAAGCTTCCTTTGGAAAGATGTTTCTAACCGAAGGGTTCTTAGGACCTACCTCCTCCATGGTGGGGAAGTTTCTTCCTCCTCAACCATAGGTTCCTCACCGCCGGGAGGAAGGGCTACCGATAAATGAGTGGCATAGGAGACTCTGTCATAAGAATGAGGAGAATTCGAAATATTTTCGTATTAAGGAGGGTACAATGAAGTTAGAGAAAGAAAGTATCGACCGATAAAGAAATTGGGGACTGAAATTGAATGAGCTGTAGGAAATCGGAAATGGAGATCAAAGAAGAACAAAGGGCATACAGAGTAGGAGGTGCTGGAAGTTTCGATAATGAAGCCTCTCTCCTGTATTTATAGGGTTGGGTGGCACCTGAATCGAGAGAAAGAGCCGTCAATGACACCAAAATTGAAGCAACAGAAGCACAGGAAATGACACACTGCATTTGGAAGACGCATAACGATGACGCACGTGGCCATGTCGTCATTCTACATTAGCCACGCCAATCGCATCCCCGCTGACAACCGCCGCCTGTTCGACCAAATTTCCTCTGAACGGTTGCAAACAGAATTCGCTCATCGAGGACGTCCAAGATTACGACCTCAACAAGCGAAGGGACTAACTGTATTGGACAAAATTTGGACTAACTTAATGACTGCAAATGGACGTGGTCGAGGTTAAAGTCGATCACGGCTCAATGGAGAAGAGTCTCCTAAAGAAGGATTAGCGTCGAGGTCGAGTGAAGAACGTACGAAGAAACGGTTAGAATAAGTTTTAGAGTAGAGAGAAGGAATATTCTACTGGATATTTCTTCAGTTGTACTTTATAGGGTTTCTTAGGAATATCCCCTATAAATAGGAAGAGATAAATAACAAAAATGGGATCTTCACTTTCTGATAAGAACACATTGTAAAGGTTGACTACAAAGAATATACAAAAGCTTGTCTTGTCCACTGATTACATTGTTCACTATATATACCTTTTATTCACAAGATCCAAAGATTCCTTGTCCACCTTCATTTTTCTATTGTTCCACGTTGTTGCCAGGAAGGAGAATCGCCCAAGTCATCTTACATTTGGGTGAAAAAAATCCTCTTTATTATATTTATTACCATTATCTACATTTATTGCATGCTTTTATTACCACATTCATTGACAATCATTGAACATTTGTAGTTGGTATTCAACATTATATATCCCTACATCATTAATACATCTCAACGGTAGATCTAGTATTTTTTATATTTAACTAGGGTTCACCCTCTATTTTCTCATTAATTCGTTTTAAGAAAAGGTTTAACACTTTTGTGGTAAAACACTAGCATAATATGTTGGCCCAAGAAAGGAAATAGTTTTGAAGATTGACAAAGGAACTCCGAGATGAACCAGGTCCATCACATGTGACATAGACCAGCAGAGTCAAAGGCACATGAGATGCACATGCAGGAGATAAATGTATTCTGATACAATTGAGATATCTTTTGATCGAAAAGATTGCAAAAACGAAATTGGAGAAGGACTCCTTATTCAATAAGAACATAATCAAAGATAAGGAAGGATTTAGGAGTTGAGTTTGACTAGAACTTTTTCACCATGGAAGAGTTGGATTAGGATTCTAGTTAATTCCTTATCTACTAACGCCTATAAATTTCAGGTTGTTCTTATGGTATATAGATCGCACAAAAGCAGAAATTTATCAAGAATTGAGAGCAAAAATTCGTGAAGAAATTTTGCAAGCAGTTCGAGCCAAATTGGAGAGTGCGAATCTGGAGCTACAGATCAGCTAGAAGAACCAGTTTCATCGTTGATGTATTGAGTCTAGTTGATTGTAGTAGGTATTTCAATATTGTGTCTTATCAGCTTTCTTAGAAGCAAATTGTAATAGGTACACATTGTTCAAGTTAGAGTTAGCTTGAAATCTGTAGAAATTAGCTAGAGGCTAGTTGATACAAAGAGGATTAGAGTTAGTCCTAAGATTACTAAAGGAGTTTATTTCATAAGTCCGTTTGGCTCAGAGTTTTAGTGAAGAGTTTGAGAAAATCCTACTGAGGTGTAGGTCGTGATTTTTTCACCTTTTGAGCCAGTTGTTTTCCACGTGTGATGACCCAAAAGGTCATCTTACGTAATTTAAGCTATATCTGTGTTCCGAGGCTCCGAGAGCCTCCGTTAGTCTCACATCGATATGCGTGCGCAGCCCGGGCGTGTAGCCGGGAAGCTATTATGTGAAAATTTGACAAAAATGAATTTTGATAACTAATAAATTGATATAGTTGACTTTGGTCAATATTTCTGGTAAACGGACCCGGACCCGTGATTCGACGGTCCCGGAGGGTCCGTAGGAAAATATGGGACTTGGGCATATGCTCGAAATTGAATTCCGAGGTCCCAAGCCCGAGAAATGAATTTTTAAAGAAAATTATTTTCTGAAAATAATCAAGGATTTTGAAAATGAATAATTATGTGAAAACCGTGTTATCGGGCCCGTATTATGGTTCCGGAGCCCAGATCAGGTTTATTATATATTATTTGTCCTATCTGTAAATTTTGGTGTAAAACGGGCGTGAATTGAGTGGTTTCGGATAAAAAATGAGGTTTTGGAGGTTTTAAAGAATTTGAAATGCGACTTGGAAAGTGATGTTATGTTCCCGAGGTCCGAGTGAGATTCTGAGATCGGGAATGGTTCCGTGGTGTCATTTATAACTTATCTGCAAAGTTTGAAGTCATTCCGAGCAGT
>ML269385.1:20283-60369 GCA_005239495.1 Nicotiana undulata | reverse complement strand
AGATTAAAGTTAGCCATACATACCCGGAGTCGAGTTTCCCTTTTCAACTTTAACTCACAATCACTGAACCGACTAGTACCATCAATTTAGTTCACAATTAGACATATTCAACTCCGAATTTGGAAGTCATGCATGCAATTCGAACTCTCTCAAGCAGTTTGTCAAACACTATGTGAACCCATTAGATTACCAACCCTATCTTTGTGAAATTTACCCCAACCCACTCCCTCTTACTATATTAGCACCATTATTAAAAATGCATGTAAGGTCTTAGCTAATATTTTTAAGAATCAATCCAGGCCAACCCTCCCTTTGTTTTAAAAAAAAATCAGAAAATTAATGGAAGAAAAAAAAGGGGTTGGGAACCCTTACCTGCAAGAATGGGGAAGAAGGAGATTACTCGAATTACCAGGCCTGAGAGACCTTGAAAATCACTTTGATGGAAGGACCACTTCCTTCCTCAAGAAATCTCCTTTCCTTCTCTCTATTTTGTTCAGAAAACTTGTTAAAATGAAAGGGGGCAGGGGTTAAATGAAACTAGGGTCGGGTATAAAAATTTAGAAAATTAAAAGACCGTGTCGAATATGCGGTCAGGAATGCGATCGCATTCCTGACATGTGGTCCGCATATTGGACCGTAGAATGGCCCCCAGGTGGGCCAAATTTTGAAAATATTCAGCCCGGGTATGCGACCACTATGCGGTCCGCATACACGTTATGCGATCGCATTATGCGTCGCATAACACCCCTTCAGTTGGGCAGCGATCTGCCCGTGTATGCGACCACTATGCGGTCCGCATACACGTTATGCGATCGCATAGTGCATTTAAGCAAGGTCCGTTTTAAGAATTTCCTCAGAGATAACAACTCGGGGACTTATTCAGGCATCATTTTAAGCAAGAAATTTTACGGGTCTTTAAAATTTTTCGCATTACGTTTTTAAATTACCGCAATATGTTTAATAATCCTCACTGAGTTCCTTACTTTTTGTTTTGTTTTTCTTTATTTATTATTCCCCTCCCCAAAGGTTAGTTCGTGCATTCTGGCATCATCCGCCTACCGCACAAGATCAAAGGGCCCTCCTCCTACTCCTCCTCCCAGTCCTCCCAAAGGAAAAAACAAGGGTAAAACTAAGATGGCAGATGCAAGCGGCACCAGAAAAGACACAGGGATGAACAGGTTGAGACCACTGATGGTTGAGGTATTCGGGTTCTGCAATAGGGTATGTCTCCACTGGAAAAGAAACTGCTGAAGTTCCAAGAGGAACTTGACCAAGTCAATAATTTGGCTCACTTATCACTTTACCTCAATGTTCCAGACATCCACTTCCCAAATGCTCCAAACCCCACTTTACCACAAAACATCCCTAAACAACCGAATCACCCCAAGGAACCAGTCCCGCCAGCACAATGCAATGCCTGTCACCATAAAACTCCACCTCTCCAGGATCAGACAAAAGATCACTTCCAGGCTTACGATAATCCCATTTATGTGGAAACCGTGGCTCATTCCACACCGCATACACCTGAGTCCAATGAGAAGGATAGGCTCATCAGGAATTTGGCCGAGGAACTCAAGAAATTGACCAACCGATTTCAGGGCGTCGAAGGAGTTAAAGGGATTGAGGGGATGAACTATGAAGATCTTTGCATAAAACCTGATGTCGAACCGCCCGAGAGGTAAAACCTCCTAAGTTCAAGATGTGCGATGGTACTGGTGATCCAAGAGTCCATGTGAGGACTTACTGCGACAAACTGGTCGGCGTGGGAAAAGATGAAAGAATCCGCATGAAAATCTTCATGAGGAGCTTAAAAGGAGATGCACTGTCCTGGTACATCAACCAGGATCCAAAGAAATGGTCTAATTGGGTAAGCATGGCAACGGACTTTATGGATAGATTTCGGTTCAAACGGAGAATGCACCAGATGTATTCTACATCCAGAACCTAAAGAAGAAACAAATGGAGGCCTTTTGCGAGTATGCTACTCGTTGGAGGTCAGAAGCTGCCAAGGTCAGACCGGCCTTAGAAGAGGAACAAATGAAGAAGTTCTTTGTGAGAGCTCAGGATCCTCAATACTATGAGCGACTGATGATGTTCGAGGGTCACAAGTTCTCTGACATCATCAAGTTGGGAGAGCGAATTGAAGAGGGCATAAAAAACGGTATAGTCACCAACTTTGAAGCTTTACAAGCTACTAATAAAGCTCTGCAATCTGTTGGTGTGTCCAGGAAGAAGGATGTAAGAGCCATGATTGTAGCACAACAAGCCAAATCCCCTCCTAAATACCAAGTCTATCCCGCACCTTCATTCACATACTAACTAGCTCCAAGTTACCAAGCACCTTCACCTTAATACCAAGCACCCTCACCCACATATCAAGCTCCACCACCCACATATCAGCCTACCTCGCCCAGATATTCCCAACCAGCTCCCGTTTACAATGCCTATAATTCCCAACCTTTTCACTACAAATCACCACCTACTCGCCAAAACTTCCCAAGACCCCGCCCTAACTTCGACCGTCGCCCTCCGAAACAATATACTGCCATAGATGAGCCCATCGATCAGCTATATGAAAAACTCAAAGTCGCCGGTTATGTCACACCCATTCCTGCGTCCACCCCTGAGAACCCTTCTTAGTGGGTCAACCCAAATAAATCCTGTGCTTATCATTCCGGCATGAAGGGACACACCATCGAGGAATGCCGTTCCTTGAAGGACAAGATATAAGCTCTCATAGACAACAAGATAATTGTAGCCAAGGATCCTTCTCCTAATGTTCGCAATAATTCGCTGCCCGAACATAAAGGTGGTGTCCATATGATTGAGGTAGATGATGATTGGGATCCCGACGGATCAATTGGGCTTATTGCAGAGGGTGATCCGAAGAAGCCCGCAACTACTCTCAACCCGATTATGGTACAGATGCAGCCATCCGAGGATGCTGAGATAAACATGTCCATCCCACTCGAGTTTGAATCGAGACCACCCGCCAAGGGAAAGGACCCAGTGCCGATCGAAGTTGAGTTTCTACGGCCTCTCGAAGTTGTAGTCCGACCACCTATAACATATACTCTGGTGGGAATAAGAATGACCACACCTATTCCAGTGGCAATGTCAACAACGCCACCCTTATACTCAAACGCCATCCCATGAGACTACACCATTGAAGCGAGGAGGAAAGGTAAAGGCAAGTCAGAGGAAGCCATTGCCGCACAGGGGATGAGAAGAACTGGCAGAGTTTACCCCTGAACATTTGGCCGAGTCTAGCAAGCAGGCCGCCAACCGTCCTCCCACCCTTGAGACATGTTCAGGCGATTATTGGAGAAAGATACAAGCCAAGGAGTATTCAATCCTTGACCAGTTGAACAAGACACCCGCTCAGATATCCATTCTCTCCCTATTACATAACTCTGAAACACACAGGAGTGCCTTGTTAAAGGTGCTGAGTGAAGCATACGTACTGGAAAATATCACCAGCGGGGAGATGGCCAACAAGGCGGGCCAGGTACTGGAGAGCCATAAGATCACTTTCCATGAAGATGAGATACCGCCCGAGGGGTTAGGGCATAACAGAGCACTACACATCACGGTACAATGTGAGGATCATTTCATCACAATGATCCTAATTGATGGGGGTTCCAGCCTCAACATCTGTCCGCTGGTCACGCTCGAGAAATTGGGCAAAAGTCTACATGATATAAAGGAAGGAGAGATCAACGTAAAAGCCTTCGATGGTTCGCAAAGGTCCACCATGGGAGAAATCACCTTGTGCTTACAGATGGGACCAACTTGGTTCGATGTAAATTTCTAAGTGATAGATATGCCTGCATCCTACAACTTACTATTAGGACGACCTTGGATCCACGCTGCTGGGGCCGTGGAATCAACCCTACATCAAGCTGGGAAGTTCGAATCGAATCACCAAGACGTAATCACTCATGGCGATGGTAGCAACCATATCTACGGTCGCCAGACCTTTTCGGTCATCGATGGAAGAAGGAAGTTTGGTGGAGATATCTACCACAACATTGAACGAGTTAACGCCATTGATAAGGACAAGTGGTGGGACAGTTAGATTGAAAGGATCTTGAACTGGAAATGGTACAAGCCATGTAAAGGGCTCGGTAAAAATCTCCAGGGAATAACAAAGCCAATAACACTCAAGAAGCATGGTACCACTTTTGGTCTGGGGTACGAGTACACTTGGAACGAATTCAAGAACTGGTCGCCACCATGGAGCGGCCCCTACTATCCATTGGAGCAGACAATACCTCACTTGGAGCAAACTTTCCAACAAGCTGATATCATCTACGGTACGGATGAAGAGGAAGCGTTAGCGGCAATGAGGGATTATTTCTGGACGATGAATAGATGGACTGCTGTGTCATTCTTAAAGAGGAGGGGGAGGAAGGCCCTTCCATACAGGTCGTGGGCAAAGGATCATATCTCAAGAATTGGTCTGTCAGGACAACCAAAGCCCGTCGAGCCTCGGGGTAGCAAGGCTAACAAAACAAGCATTATTTACAGTTTATTTATTTAAAGAATTTTCTTCCTTTTCGCATTTTTAATTTCTGCAAGAAAGAGCTCCCATGTTCAAACAATTATTCAATTTATCAAAGCATTTCCAGTTTCTTTATAAATCTTATATTTACTTGCTACTGTTTTCCTCCCCATTACTTTATTTACACAACATTACTATTACTTATCTTGATGAACCGACGATTGTGACATGCAATGAGGCAACGCAACAAATGGATTCCGAGTCATACGAGGATGATATACCTGAAGATATTATTAAAGAGGTCGAGAACTTTGAGAATAGACTTAAGTCTAACTTGGACGAGACTGAGTTCATCAACGTGGGAAACGAATAGAACGTCAAAGAAACACGCATCAGCATTCATCTGTCGCCGTCAGAAAAGGAGGAACATACTGAATTCTTAAGAGAATATGAGGACATATTCGCCGGGTCATATGATGACATGACTGACCTCAGTACATATATTGTGGCCCAAAAGCTACCAACCAATCCAACATGCCCACCGGTGAAGCAAAAGCTCAAGAAGTTCAAGCTAGACATGAGCTTGAAAATCAAACAAGAGGTCACCAAGCAGATCAACGCCAGGGTTCTCCGGGTGGTCGAATATCCTACATGGTTAGCTAACATTGTGCCTGTCGACTACCGGGATCTCAACCGGGCCAGTCTGAAAGACGACTTCCCCTTGCCGAATATACACATCCTAATTGAAAATTGCGCCAATCATGAGCTGTAGTCCTTTGTAGATTGTTTTGCCAGTTACCATCAGATTTGGATGGACGAGGAAGATGCTGAGAAAATGACGTTCATTGCACCGTGTGGAGTGAATTGTTACAAGATGATGCCATTCGGTCTGAAGAATGCAAGGGCCACCTATATGAGAGCTATGACTACTATATTTCATGACATGATTCATAAAGAGATTAAGGTGTATGTGGACGACGTTATTATCAAGTCAAAGAAAGTTGCTGATCATATGGAAAATTTGAGAAAATTCTTCAACAGGTTAAGGAAGTACAATCTGAAACTTAACCCTGCAAAGTGTGCATTCGGGGTTCCTGCTGGCAAATTATAGGGGTTCATTGTAAGCCACCGGGGAATAGAATTGGATCCATCCAAAGTCAAGGCCATTCAGGAATTGCCACCGCCAAAGAACAAGAAGGATGTTATGAGTTTCTTGGGGAGACTTAATTACATCAGTCGATTCATAGCACAATCCACAGTCATTTGTGAACCAATCTTCAAGATGCTAAAGAAGGATGCCGCAACCAAGTGGACCGAAGATTGTCAAAACGCCTTTGACAGAATCAAGGAGTACCTCTCAACACCACCAGTCCTGGTACCACCTGAGCCAGGTAGACCTCTATTACTCTACCTTGCAGTGTTAGACAGAGCTTTTGATTGCGTTCTTGGGCAACATTATGAAACAGGAAGAAAGGAGCAAGCAATCTACTACCTCATCAAGAAGTTCACTTCGTATGAGGCCCGGTATTCTTTATTAGAGCGCACTTGCTGTGCTTTGACTTGGGTCGCCCAGAAGCTAAGGCATTACTTCTGTGCCTACACCACATACCTCATATCCAGGATGGATCCACTAAAGTACATCTTTCAGAAGCCCATGCCCACTGGCAAGCTAGCCAAGTGGCAAATGCTAGTAAGCGAGTATGACATTATTTACATAACTCAAAAGGGTGTCAAAAGACAGGCACAAACATATCATCTTGCTGAAAATCCTGTGGATGGAGAATACGAACCACTGAAAACGTATTTTCCCGATGAAGAGGTATCATTCATAGGAGAAGACATTGCAGAATCCTACGACGATTGGAGGATGTTCTTTGATGGAGTGCAAACTTCAAAGGGGTCGGTATTGGGGCAATCCTGATATTAGAAACAGGTCAGCATTATCCGGTATTCGCAAAACTCAGATTTCCCTACACCAACAATATGGCTGAATACGAGGCTTGCATCTTAGGGCTCAACATGGCCATTGACATGAACGTCCAGGAGTTGTTAGTGATTGGTGACTCAGACTTACTGGTACACCAGGTACAAGGAGAATGGGCGACCAAGAATTTCAAAATATTTCCATATCTACATCATGTACAGGAGCTGAGAAAGAGATTCACAAAGGTAGAATTTCGGCATGTCCCCAGAATCCAGAATGAGTTCGCCGATGCTTTGGCTACTTTGTCATCCATGATCCAGCATCCAGATAAGAATTTCATTGATCCTATTCCAGTGAAAATCCACAATCATCCCGCTTACTGTGACCATGTCGAAGAAGAAGTAGACAAAAATCCTTGGTTCCACGATATCAAGGAGTTCTTGGAATAAGGAGAATACACAGAGCTTGCAAACTCTACTCAGAAATGCACACTTCAAAGATTTTCAAACAATTTCTTTCACAGCGGAGGAATCCTGTATAGGAGGACTCCTGATTTTTGTTTACAAAGGTGTGTCGAAGCAAAGGAAGCGACAAAACTATTGGAGGAAATACATGTTGGTACATGCGGTCCTCATATGACCGGGTTCGTTCTGCAAAGAAGATACTTCGAGCTGGTTATTTCTGGATGGACATGGAAACGGATTGCATCCAGTATGTCTGAAAATGCCATCGATGTCAGATACACGGGGACATGATAAAGGTACCTCCCAGTGAGCTTAATGCAACAAGTTTGCCATGGTCGTTCACCGCTTGGGGCATGGATGTTATTGGACCAATCGAGCCTGCCGCCTCCAAAGGACACAAGTTTATTCTAGTTGCCATTGATTACTTTACCAAATGGGTCGAAGTAGCCTCTTATTACAAAGCAATTACTAAGAAAGTTGTGGCCGATTTCGTCCGCGACCGCATCGTTTGTCGGTTCGGATTTCCAGAGTCAATCATCACCGACAATGGTTCCAATCTAAACAGTGACTTGATGAAAGCAATGTGTGAGGCCTTCAAGATCAAACACAAGAATTCTACAGCATACAGAGCTCAGATGAACGGAGCCGTTGAAGCTGCCAACATGAACATCAAGAAGATATTGAGAAAGATGATAGAAAAGCACAAGCAGTGGCATGAGAAGCTGTCATTCACCTTATTGGGATAGCGCACCACGGTTCGCACATCAACTGGGGCAACTCCTTATATGTTGGTATATGGTACATAAACCGTCATTCCTGTTGAAGTTGAAATTCTATCCCTGAGAATCATACAAGAAGCTGAGCTCAACGACGCAGAATGGGTAAGAAGCCGTTATGAGCAATTGGCCCTCATAGACGGGAAAAGAATGAACGCAGTCTATCATGGGCAGCTATATCAGAATAGAATGACCAGAGAGGTTGCAATGTCTTGAACCGCGTCGTGGTCGTCGGTTCATCTAAAGAAAATTATTTTTCAATTATATGTTCTATCATATTTTTATAAAACCATGCATATTTACTTCTCAAAATAGCTTGTTTAGCGACTCTACCCCTGTGATACAAACAACGTTATCATTACCAAGCAGACAGGCCGAGCCGAGCCAGTGGGGATGCGAACTAACCCTCCCCTTTACAGAACTCATAATTTTCCTTTGGATGCAGGCACAAACACGGCAAAAGCCTAGAACATATTATTATCTCTGCAAGACGCATATTTCTTAAAAGACATGATCTCAAACTCGTCGCACATGCCGACGCTTACTATCATCACAAATAACGCTTATTCACCACAATCGTATTGCCGCAGTTTATCATCAGCTAAGAACTCTTACTGTCATTTTATTTTCCCGCACTGCATAAGGCTATTCTGCCTTCCGAGGTTCCACGCTACCTCCCATGCATTTTATTTCCTGCATTGCATAAGTCTATTCTGCCTTCCGAGGTTCCACGCTACCTCACTTGCATTTTATTTCCTACACTACATAAGGCTACCATTATGCCTTCCGAGGTTCCACGCTACCTCCCCTTCATTTTATTTCCTGCATTGCATAAGGCTATTCTGCCTTCCGAGGTTCTGCGCTACCTCCCTTACATTTTATTTCCTGCACTACATAAGGCTACCATTCTGCCTTCCGAGGTTCCACGCTACCTCCCCTGCATTTGTATTTCCTGCATTGCATAAGGCTACCATTCTTCCTTCCGAGGTTCCACACTACCTCCCTTGCATTTTATTTCTTGCATTGCATAAGGCTACTATTCTGCCTTCCGAGGTTCCACGCTACCTCCCCTGCATTTTATTTCATTGCATAAAGCTCCTATCTACCTTTCAAAGCAATCACCTTTCGTGACATTATTTATTTACGCTTTCTTTCGGGCTAAGCTCTGCCCCTCTTTTCTTTCGCAAATCTCAAGACTAAACTCTGTCTTGTTAGCATCATACTATCACATTCTTCATGGGCTGAAATATCGCCAACTTGTCCAAAGGCTTCATCGTTCGGAGGCACCATCTTCATGGCCCGAGAACATCATTTCATAGCCTGCGAATCCCGCACCAAGAGATTCATGGCCCAGGACATCATCCTAAAGTGTCCAAAGACAACATTCATAGTCAAACATGAACTTGCATCACGTTTATATTACGCACGATATATGCTTGTTATTTATTCACAGGTAATCCGGCCAGGACAACAAACCAGGCAGGAGCTGACCGCTCCAGTTCTCCGATACAACCCAGTAAGACCTTCCTACTTTTACCTTACCCCGCACCTTGTGACCATTCTTGTAAAACGTCACCGTCCTACTTCACCGATGACTCCGGAACTACATACGACCTGATTCCTGTAAAACCAGGGATATGTAGGCAGCTCAGAAGCCAGGGTGCAGCCTTATTCTCTCACGCAGTTCCATTCGGTCAAAATTGGCCATCATATCTTTACCCGACAACTCTCTCATCCTTCACGGGTAAAGAGGGGCAGCTGTTGATACCCAATTTTTCCTCAAATTCTTTTCAAACTTGCATATAAGCTTTCAAAATCACTCTTTGTAATAATGAGTATTATTCCCTATTTTTCCATATTTTTATTAAATTATTTTCATGTTTATCCGATATCTTATATTTAAATAATTGATCTTAAATTATGTTATAAATAATTTTAAAATATTTCCAACTCGATATGTCATTTTAAATCATTTTGTATCCGTTAGGATTCAATTATTTCATAAATTAGCCAATTGGATCTCATTTAATTTCAATTACAGTTATTTTTGCAATCATAGCCCAATTGTATACTTTATGCTATTAAATTTGGAAATTATTGATTTTTTTATATATGTGATATTATTTAATTACCTTAATTTCATTTATTTGACCTCAATTTCATCTTTAAATAATTATTAGTTGTTTTATCAATTTTACTAATTTTTTTATTGGTATTTAACTAATAGCCATTTTCTATTTCAATTATAATCCCCCCCAACTAAACCCAATTAACCCAGCCCCAAATCAAATTCGCCCCAGCCCAGGTCCTAAACTAACCCGGCCCAGCTCCGAACTCATCTGAGCCGTTGATCAAATAAGATCAACGACCCAGATCCCCTTTCCATAATTAAACCCTCACCTAACCCCCCTTCCCCGTCTCATTTTCTAGACTCCTCACTCTCTCTCTTCGTCTCTTCATCTCTCTCTATCTTTCTGCTAATCTCTAGAAGCCTCCTTGGCTTCTCCCCTCCGATGGGTGCTGTTCATCTTCTCCGACTTGTTTCCTCACCGGAATCCATGGCTCTCTACTATCTCCTGGTCATCTACCTGCCTCTCAACCCCTCAGTGACATCCTAGGTTCCTTAGACGAACCTGGAGCGGTTCACTCACCTCCATTGCCGGTGGTACTGAGAGATGAAAAAGCTCCAAATGTAACTAATAACCCATTGTCGGCTCACAATAACGGGCAAGTTATTGGTATGATCTGTGAGGACCGAGAGTTTGACCCGGCTCTGGAAGCTATCATCACCATTGCTGATGTAGGCAAGAATCCCAAAGAGGCACCAAAGCAAGCTAAAGATGAGAAGAAAAGCAGCTCCACTCCTCAAGCCGCAGGAAAGGCTTAAACCAAAACAAGGGTAGGACCTTCTAAAGATGTCGTTCTTTATGTTCCCAGGGCACTCAGAAAAGAACAATTTTTGTTGAGCCCTCCCAAAAGATGGCAACAAAACAAGGCGATACTGAATGTCGTAAAGATGTACGTACCAAATAGGGCTTATGTGTCCCGGGGGCCGATAATTTCACCCAGGCTGAATGAGCCCGTGGTTATCAGTCGTGCACCATAGAATCCCATAAAAGACACCACTGCCATCCCTTGGAACTACAATAAAATGGTGGTGACGTACAAGGGAAAGGAGATCACGGGGTAAGTGAGTGAAACAAACTCGTTTGAGAAATACCTCAACCTGAAGGAACTAAACAAGAACAAACAGAAGCGTTTTCCGCCTAAAAAGCTAGTCAGCGCCGAGAGGCAGAAGAATTCTTCAGAAAGATGAAAACTTCTGAATAAGCCTTGATTGAGCAACTCAGAAATTCTCCCACCCAAGTCTCACTTCTATCCTTGCTGATAAGTTAGAGTGAGCATCAAAACGTTTTGATCAAAACGCTTAATGAAGCATATGTTCTGACCGAGACCACAACTGAGCAAATGGAAAGAATGGCGGAATGATTTTTCGAAGTCAACCAGATCTCATTCAGCAAAAATGACTTGCCTCCGGAAGGGGCTGCCCATAACAAAGCTCTCCACCTAACCGTTAAATGCGAAGGGTACTACGTGAAAAGATTTATTGTGGATGATGGATCTGGGGTTGACATTTTCCCTCTCTCGACCTTACAAAGAATAGAGATCGGGACTGAGCGAATCAGACACAACAATGTCCGCGTACACGTATTTGACGGCATCAAGAGGGACACAATAGGGGAGATTGATTTGGTCTTAACTATCGGCCATGTGGACTTTGAAGTGACATTTCAAGTCTTAGACATGGAAACCTCCTACAATTATCTCCTGGGAAGGCCTTAGATCCATGCCGCATGAGCCGTGCCTTCGACCCTCCACCAAATGATTAAGTTTGAGCACGAGGACCAGGAGATTGTGGTCCACGGAGAAGATGAGCAATCTATTTACAGGGATCCATCAATCCCATGCATGGAAGCGAGGGAATGTAGCGATTATATAGTCTACCAAGCTTTTGAGATTTCGGTCGCGGACCAATGTGAAGAAGGAACCCCGTGTCCTCAACCCTTCTTATCAAATGCATCAATCATGGTCGCTAGCGACATGATTAAACATGGGTACAAGCCTGGAAAAGGGCTCGGGGTATCCTTGCAAGGTATTACAGAGCCTATCACTTTGTCTGCCAGTAAAATGTTCTTCGGAATAGGGTTTCCAACTACTCCCGCTGATGCAAAATGGGCTGAGAAGCGTAAGAGAGATGGTTGGGTGTTGCCTCAGCCAATCCCGCACATCACGGAATCATTCGTCAAGACAAAGTACATAGAGGAAGAAGAAGAGGCCTTCACGGCCAACGAAATCGAAGAGATCTGTGGGGCAATGAGATAGATGTTGTATGAAGCTCATATGGTCCAACCAGGAGAAGGCTCCAACACTGCTGAAGTGCAATATATGGGGCCCGATTCCAAGCTGCAAAATTGAAAGGCTACTCCAATCTCAGTTAGGCGGGAGTCCCGGTAGTTCATCCTTGCCATCTTTTCTACATTTCGAGTTATATCAGGGTGTAACTCGAGTGTTTTTAATTTATCGTCTTTTAAATGCTGATGTAAACCCTCCTATTTTCAAAATTCAATGAAATGAAATCAATATTTCATCGTCCATGAATCCCTTTCTTTATTCTTCCGAATTTTTATTTTTTCTTATCTCTCTTTTCAGTTCTAATAATGCGGACTTAAATAACATGACATGCTTGCGGACTTCATGCCCAGATCATAATACGATGTCTAACCACAAAATAATGAATCAAGAACCAGAATATGACAAAGATGAGGCTTTTAGGGAAACAAAACCGAGAACTAGAACAATTCGAGAATAAGACTAAGCCAAACTTAAATGAAACTGATCCAGTCAATTTGGGTAGTTTGGAAGAGATCCGAGAAACCATGATAAGTATTCACACAGATGAAAGAACTAGGGAGGCATTGATCCAACTTTTGTTCGAATTCAAAGACGAGTTTTCCTGGTCCTATGATGATATGCCCGAACCGAGTGTTGATTTAGTGGTGCACAAATTGCCAACCTACCCCGGTTATCCCCCTGTCCAACAAAAATAGAGAAAATCTAAAATAGATATCATTGACAAGATCAAAGAAGAGGTCACTAAACAATAAAAAGCTGGAGTAATTCGAGTGGTCCAATACACCACGTGGCTGGCTAATGTGGTTCCGGTGCCGAAGAAAGACAGGAAAGTCCGTGTGTCTGTTGATTATCGGGATTTGAACAAAGCAAGCCCCAAAGATAACTTTCCATTGCCAAACATCCGCATTCTGGTTGACAATTGCGCCAAACATGAGATACAATCCTTCGTAGATTGTTACGCAGGGTATCACCAGGTTCTGATGGATGAAGAAGATGCAGAAAAGACGGCTTTCACCACACCTTGGGGCACTTACTGTTACCGGGTCATGCCATTCGGTCTGAAGAACATTTGGGCAACTTATATGAGGGATATGACCGCCATTTTTGCATGACATGATGCACCAGGAAATTGAGGTATATGTGGATGACGTGATCATTAAATATAGAACGCAGGATGACCATGTGCAGCATTTGAGAAAATTCTTTGAACGTTTGCGTAGATACAATTTGAAATTAAATCTAGCCAAGTGTACCTTCGGAGTTCCATCTGGGAAATTGCTGGGTATTATAGTCAGTCGACGGGTCATCGAGCTGGATCCGACAAAGATAAAGTCTATTCGGGATTTGCCTCCTCCAAGAACCAAGAAAGAGGTCATGAGTTTGCTGGGTAGGTTGAATTACATCAGCAGGTTCATTGCTTAGTTGACATCCACATGCGAGCACATATTTAAGCTATTGAAGAAAGATGCAGCGATTAAATGGACAGATGAATGACAAGAAGCTTTCGACAAAATCAAAGAATATCTGTCGAACCCGCTGGTGTTGGTCCTACCCGAATCAGGAAGGCCTTTGTTCTTGTATTTGACGGTGTTGGAAAATTCTTTCGGATGTGTTCTCGGGCAACATAATGTGACCGGGAGGAAATAACAAGCCATATTCTATTTGAGAAAAAGTTCACAAGTTATGAAGCCAAGTACACATTTTTGGAAAGAATTTGTTGTGCCTTAACTTGGGTAGCCCAGATGCTCCGACATTACTTGTTGGATTATACCACCTATCTCATCACTAGGTTGGATCCTTTGAAATATACCCAAAATCCGATGCCCACCGGAAGATTAGCAAAGTGGCAAATCCTGCTCACCAAATTTGACATAGTTTATGTCACCCGCACGGCGATGAAAGCTCAAGCCTTGGCAGATCACCTGGCCGAAAATCCTGTCAATGACGAATATCAACCCTTGAGGACTTACTTCCCATACGAGGAAGTAAACTCAGTTGAGGTAATTCCAGAATACACCAACACTTGGAAAATGTTCTTTGACGGAGCTGTAAACTCGAAAGGTTTTGGGATTGGGGCAATCTTGATTTTGCCCACAGAACAACACTATCCAGCCACCGCCCGTCTTTGGTTCTTCTGTACAAAAAACACTACTGAATATGAAGCCTGCATAATGGGCATGAACATGGCAATTGACATGGATGTAGAGGAGTTATTGATCATGGCAGATTCTGACTTGATCATTAAATAAACATAGAGGGAGTGGTAAACTCAAGATGTTAAGCATCTTCCATATAGATAACATGTGGAAGATCTTAGAACGCGATTCAAAGCAGTCGAATTCAGGTATATTCCTTGATTCTACAATGAGTTGGCGGATGCATTGGCCACCTTAGCTGCAATGCTTCCATATCCGGGCAATGTCCATATTGACCCGCTAGAGATTAAAATCCGGTAAAGACATGGTTATTGTAACATGGTCGAAATAGAGCCCGATGTCCAACCATGGTATCATGATATCAAAAGGTTCTTGAAAACAAAAGAATAGCCGGAGCAGGCCAATGGAGGCCAAAAGAGAACCATCAGAAGGCTCGCCAGCAGTTTCTTCTTAAACGGGGAAGTGTTGTATAAAAGAACTCCCGATTTGAATTTGTTAAGATGTGTGGATGCCAAAGAAGCTGAAAAGATTATGAACGAGGTACATTCAAGAGTATGCGGTCCCCATATGAACCGATACGTCCTCAAAAAGAAAATCCTGCGGGTAGGATATTATTGGATGACCATGGAGAAAGATTGTTTCAGCTTTGTCCGGAAGTGCCATAAATGTCAAATACATGGTGATTTGATCCATGCACCACCCTCAGAGTTGCATCCCATGTCAGCACCTTGGCCGTTCGTTTCCTGGGCAATGGATGTTGTCACGACCCAAATCTTAACTAAGGTCGCGATGGCGCCCAACACCATAGTCAGGCAAGCCAACATCAATCTACTAGTGAGTTTCATGTAATTTACCAAAACATTTTTAACACTTACTTGATTTATATTTAAGACATTACGTAAAAACGGATAACTAGGCAATCTTAAACGGAAATCGCCATACAAGTCATAATTTAATAATTACATCCCAAAATAATGTCTACTAACGTGTGTGCCAGGAACTAGTGTCACAAGTTTATAGGCATCTAGTAGAGTGAGAATCCAAAAGAATACAAGTCTGTCCTACTGTTTGAGGAAATATAGACAGAAATAACAAAAGAAACAAAACCCCAAGGTGCTGCTGGAAGTCGTCAAGGGAAGCAGCTCACCGTGAAGCCTCGACCAGGTATATATCAGGGACGAACTCCAGACTGATACCCAGATGCACCTGCCTCAGAACCTGTACAATTAAGTACAGAGCGTAGCATGGGTACATAAATAATATGTACCCAGTAAGTATTTAGTCTAATCTCGAAGAAGTAGTAACGAGAGGTTGACTTGACACTTACTAGGGTCCAAACAGTATAATTATGTGTATAAATTAAAGAGAGTAACAAGTACACATTAATAATAGAACAATGAATATCTAGCGTATTGCGAAACCTACTTCGAGTCGAAACTCTAACATACAAATTTCAAATCTATTATTTCAATTCATTTAACAATTTTAAGTTATGAATAATATCAAACAAGTAGCATGCGCACAATATATCAGAAGGTACGGTTTGGGACAACATAATAGTAAATGTGCACTGCCAGAGGGTCGAACGGCGAGAACCATAGATGCATCTGTTGACCTGCCGTGGCGTACATCCCTCTCCCATGAGAGTAGTGGAAAAAATCACCCCGCTCGCGGTATATATACATATTGCGAATCGGTCACATATAAACATAACATTTTTCTTTAAATTCTTTTTCCAAAATAAGAATGATTTGTCTAAAAACACCTATTAGGAGAACTTCATGAAACAATTTGCAGATGAAGGAATTACAAGGAAAATAGTAAATTATGAAATTCACAAGGCATGGTGTGAACCTAACTACCCGGACATATCAAGAATAGTTACTATGCACAGACTCTCGTCACTTCGTACGTACGTAGTCCCCACAATTAATGGCATACAATTAATTACTTCACCTATGGGTACAATTCCCTCTTACAAGGTCAGAAAGGAGACTTACCTCGTGTCAAGTCTACTTTCCGGGTCAAGAATGCGCCCGAAACTCCGAACTCGGCGCTCAAGGACTCGAAACTAGTCAAATATTGCATAAATAAATCAATCTATACTCAAAAGTATGAAATTCCTCTATTTAAATGATTAATGCTACCTAAATTGCAAAATCCCAAAATATACCCCCGGGCCCACATGCTCGGATTCCGGAAATTTTCGAAGGAAACAATCACCCATAGCCTAAGGATCAATATTATGTAGTTTTTGTATCATTCCATAACACATTTCTTAAAAATTTCCCATTTTGTCAAAAACCTAGGTTTTACTCTAAACCCATAATTTCTACTAATTTAATGTGTTAAACTACCTAGGAATTCAAGTATTAAGCCTAATTTATAGTAGGAATTACTTACATTACAATAGCTAGGTCGATTATCTTCTTTGCATGCTCTAAAAATCGTCCAAGGATGAAGAAAAGTGTTCAAAAATGGCTAAGTCTCGTATTTAAAACAACCTCACTGCCTACAGAGTTTTCGCACATGTGGCTCCGCTTCTGCGAGAAGGGGTCCGCATCTACGAAAATGGGCAGCTCTCTCAGGCGTCACACCTATGAGGCTAGGACCGCAAAAGCGGTCTCGCACCTGCGGCTAGCCCTCCGTAGGTGCGGTCGCACAAGATCTGGTGCACCAACATTCATTCAAGGGTGGTTTTTGCCTCGCTCGATGCCCGAATGGCATCTGGGCCTACTTGTGACCCCGTCCAAGTATACCAACAAGTCCTAAATCATAGTATGGACTCGCTCGAGCCTTCAGAATGTCCGAAACAATGCTAAATCTAAAAATCATACCCCAAAACCTATTGGATCAAACTAAGAACTTTAAGTTCTTGAATTCGCTTTCAATACGCCGAACCTACATATACTACTCAGAATGATACCAAATTTTGCAAGCAAGTCATAAATGACATAACAGAACTATTCTCGATCTCGAAATTCCATTCGGACCTCGATAACACAAAAACACGTTCAAAACGTCAATATTTACTTAAGGAAATTCGTATTTCACTATTAGGCGCCGAAACGCTCCCGGGTCATCCAAAACCCGTTACGAACATACGCCCAATTCCAAAATCATCATACAAACCTACTGGAACCTTCGAATCTCGATTCCAAGGTCATTCACTAAAAATATTGACCGAAGTCAAACTTGGCTTTAAAAGGCCAACCTTAAGGAACTAAGTGTTCCTAAACCACTCCAAACTCGTCCAAACCTCGAACCACCCGTCCCCGCAATTCATAAATTAATAAAAGCAACTACGGGAAGTCTCATTTAGGGGCACGCGATTCTAAAATGCAAAACGATCGATCGGATCGTTACAGATGTCATTGGGACAATCGAGCTGAGAGCTTTAAATGGGCACAGATTTATCTTGGTTTCTATCGACTATTTCACAAAATGGGTCGAGGTAGTCACATTCAAAGCCGTCACTAAGAAAGTAGTGGAGGATTTTGTGCACTCCAACATCATTTGTCGTTTTGATATTCCAAAAACTATCATTACTAATAATGTCGCAATTCTAAACAGTCACTTGATGAGGGAGGTATGTGAACATTTTTAAATCACACACCGTAATTCTACCCCTTACCGGCCCAAAGCCAATGGCGCCGTTGAAGCAGCAAATAAAAACATCAATAAAATCCTTAGAAAAATGATTCAAAGTTCTAGGCAATGGCACGAGAAATTGCCTTTCGCATTATTTGGATATCGCACGACCGTGCGCACAATGGTCGGAGCTACGCCTTATCCACTGGTTTATGTCACTGAAGCCGTAATACCCGCAGAAGTTGAAATTCCCTCCATTCGGATCATTGTCGAAGCTGAAATTGAGGATGATTAATGGGTCAAAACCTGATTGGAGCAATTAAATCTGATTGATGAGAAAAGAATGGCTGCAGTTTGTCACGGGCAGTTGTACCAACAAAGAATGGCCCCGCGCCTATAACAAGAGAGTGCGGCCTAGGAACATCGAAGTAGGGAAACTCGTCCTAAGACGTATCCTCCCACACCATGAAGAGGCGAAAGGAAAATTCACCCCAAATTGGAAAGTTTCATACATCATAAGGAAATAGCTACCAAAAGGAGCATTGTACTTGGGGGACATCGAAGGAAATGACCCCGAAACGGCTATCAATGTAGATGTAGTTCTATGTATGGCCTTTTCGTGATGTTGATGTTGCCCGATTGAAATGATGAAGGCTTTCATTCACGCTACCCCAAACACTATCAACTTTTGTAAACCCCTTTGAGCCACCAATCTTTCTTTCATTACCCTCTTTGGAACCAAATCTCAAAAAAAAAAAAAATTCAAATCAAAACAAAAACCAAAACAAAAAATGTTCCCTGAACTACGTTCGACTTGATTCCGAAAGGATACGTAGGCAGCCTCTCTCTGGGGTTCATTCACACCAAAAACAAATTTTGCATTTCCCTAAGAGTTTAAGTTGGGGCAGATGTTCTGATATGTTCAGCGATGTTTTCGCCTGAAAGGTTCCAAAGTTGTAATTCAATACAAATTCTTTTCACCAAAATCCTGTTCAAGTTCTTCCGATCAATCGGCAAAGATGGCCAAAATTGGAGGATACAGTTGTTTGGATTTGATACAAGCAAATGCGAGAAATAAAATGAGAGAGTCTCATCATGGAAAACCCACACGGGCACCGTGAGGCGACGGTAAGTAGAGAAATTGAAAATGAGAGAGTCTTGTTAGTGAAAACTCACAAAGAGTAATACAAGGCGATGGTGATAATAGAAATGAGAGAGGTTAGTTGGCGAAAAACCGCAAAGGGCGCCACTTATCGAAAAGGATAATGTGTCACTGACATAGACACAGTCCGGGGCAAGGTTTCTCAATCTCGGGGTAATAGTTGTGATGAATTTTGGAGAGTTAGACGGCTTGCGCAGATCGGGCATCCAGTCCAAGAAGCATGTCATGCTCATTGAAGGCTGCATATACTCTAGATAAGTCCTTTTTTCCTTTCCCCGGAAGGGATATTTCTTGTCAAAATTCATTGTTTCTGTTCCTTTGTTTATTTTCTTTTAATCCCTTTCGGTCTAACTCTATTCCTAAAGTAAGACAAAGAAAGGATACAAAACTGATTTACAGGGCCCTCATTTGACGCGGGCTAACATGCAAAAGGCGCCCAACCTCGTCAGGGGAATCGAGTTGATCTTGACTGTCCAATCAGCAGATGTTCCAAACTCAAAAACTTTAAAAGGGGAAAATAAAATTGAAGTGGCTATAAAAGCAGATGAAGTTGGAAGGTTGATCCCCACGTGGCTAACCATCTCTGCAAAGTTTGAAAAGCCAAAATGCACCAAGTGCTCTAAAGCAGAGATGAAAGGATGATAAAAGCAAAATAAAGTCGGAAAGGTTAAGTCCCACGCGACTAACCACCGCAGCAACCGTAGGGGCATGAATCTTACCGATGCTCCAGAAATCGAAAGGAAAATGAGTCAAAAGGGAAAGACTTACTAAGGCGAAACAAGATCAAATATTGGGTCCCACGTAACCAATCGCCGTGGAAAATCTGGAAAAACAAGGCCCCGGGGTTAGAAATGAAACCAATCCTCAGCATGCAAGCAAGCGGTTGAGATCTTCGTCAAAGGGATCGAGATCGAGTAGTTGAAATAATCAAGGCCTCAAAACCAACAACCATTTAAAACTGACAAATTGTTCTTTGTTTGAAAATAGGAAATAGGTGTAACTTGAAAGCAACCTCGCAAGAAGCAGGTGTAACCAAAAGAAATTGCGTAAGAGCTAGAAGGAGTTCTGCAGCAACAACTCCAAAAGGGAAGTTCCCTCCAAAAACGTCTTTCCCGCAATCACTCATTCTCTAAAGATTAAAAAAAGAGAGAAGAGAAAAGAAAAAAAGAAGTAATGATGTTGAAAATAATTCAAACCTAAAGTAGTATAGGGCCCCAACCCCTAGCTAAACCTTTTCCAACCTAGGATATTGATAACTAGGATTTTACCTTGTTTTCCACCCTTTCTTGCTTAAGTTTTGATTATAATTGTACACAAAATAGCCCCAAAAGCTTATGTGTTGTGCTTGTTGCAGGATTGAGCCAAAAAATATTACAAACAGTGAGAAATATGCTCAAAAAGGAGTGAGTCTTGCACAAGTACCAAGAACATAAAAAAGGCCTACCTCAAGTGTCCACCGCGGCCGCGGTCCAGGCTTCGCGGTCCGCGGTGGTAAAGTTCAAAGACTCAGTTAAAAGGCCAAGTGACCACCGCAACCTCGGTCCAATCTTCGCGGACCGCGGTGGTGAGTTTCAGAGAAGGGATTTCAAAGCCAAATTCCACCGCGGCCGCGGTCCAATCTTCGCGGACCGCGGTGGCAAGATTTAGAGGACCTCATTTTTTAAGCTAAAGGCACCGCGGCCGCGGTCCATTTCCCGCGGTCAAGGACTTTTCAGAGATTCAGCAGCTTGGCCAAAGCCGTCCACCGCGGACCGTGGTCGCTTTTACGCGGTCCGCGGTAACCCCGCAAGGTATTTTTGTCCGGAATTTTGGCTGAGTATAAATTGCTTCTTTTGTAATTTTTTTAAGGTCAAGCTTTGTATTAGCGATAGTAGCAGCTCGTGAATAGTATTCCTTTACTTCATTTTGAACTTTTCTTGAGATTTTAACATTGAATCATTGTGGTTTATGTTATAAATCATTAATATGGGTTTTACTTCATCTCTTTCATTGAATTTATCTCTGATTATGAGTAGCTAAACCTATTAGCTAGGGTTGTGGATCAACCCTAGTGTGGGTATTTAATGTGTTTCTAAAATTAGGGCTTGGATGTTTATGGGTGTTTGTTATTTGGGCCAATTCAGGGTTTTCTTGCTATAATTAGTGGTTGCAAACACTAATTGACCTTTAATTGACTTGGGTCCTTCTTGAGAAAGAAGACTTCAGTCTAGAAAATTGGTTCAACAAGGAATTGGGAAAAAAACAAAAGATTGGTAGTCCCAATCAATGGGCTGAATCCAGAGATGGTCAAACCCTACTTGAGTCCTAATTAACGGGTTAAACCTCGAGAGAGTAATACCCTACTTGAACCTAAATTGCTTGCTTATTTGACACCCAATTGGCCTCGAGAGAGGTAATTAGGTCAAAGCCACTCAAATTACCGAGAGGTATAGAGTGGGCAATTTTGTGCATTGGTTATATCATTATCCCTTTGTTAACATCCTTGCCTTAGAAGTTGGAATCCGCTAGATACTCGCCTAGGTGATAGTCATAACCCTAGTGCCTTTACCCTTATAGAAAACAACTTCAAAAATAAATTAGTAGTTAAATTGCTTTCAACGTAGTATAAATCATAGTTGTAGTTTGAAAACCAACAAAACACGAGAAGTGTAATTAGAAACACAAGACACCACTAGATCATATAGACACTCACTCCAATTATTGACTCCCTGAGGATTCGATCCCGACCTATCGGGTAAAAGCTGTACCGAACCTCATCTTCCTACTCATATAGTAGTGAGGGTGAGAGCCGATCACTTTTTGGCGCCGTTGCCGGGGAAGTTATACGGTGTTGATTATCTACGTGAATAGGAGTGTTAAGTGTTTTTCTTTCCTTTTTCTATTAACGTGTGTGTGAATCATTTCGGTTCTTATGCCGGATCCATTGTGATGCTAACCCTCCTAGAGCAACGGGGGTATTTCGCCGGAGCTGCGCACTAGAATGCTTATAAACATCTCAAGGGCTTCGTAGATACCTGCTGGGGAAGTAAACGGACAAATGTCTCGAATGATGTATTACGACTCCGATTATTCCCTTTCTCTTTGGGGGAAATCACTTGACTGGCTCGAGCGGCTTCCCAACCATTCAATATCAATTTGGGATGAGCTCGCGGACAAATTCATTGCTAAATTCTTTTCCCTGAGTCATATGGCGGCGCTTCGTGATGAAATCTTGGCCTTCAAACAAGAACCCAACGAGCCCTTGCATGATATATGGGAGAGATTTAGGACCATGGTTAAGGAATGTCCAAACAACGACATGACTGAAGCCATAATCCAACAAAGTTTCTACCGAGGGATTAACAACGTGAATCAATGTGTGGTCAATCAGTTGGCCGGTGGAAACTTTATGAAGTTGTCTTACCTCGAGGCATGTGAGATTCTAGATGAGATGGCCGACACATCATCGTCTCGGCAAAGTAGAGCTAATGTACCTCAGGGTGAGTCCGGTGTGAATAGTCTCCATAAAGAGCTCCAAGAACAAGGGCAAGCAATTGCCGAGCTCATTACCACTATGAACCAACTTGCCAAAGCCCAACTCCAACAATTGCAAGGGCCAAAGCAAGTACATGCCATGGAGGGAGTGAACGTATTAGGGAATCAAAGGAGCCCTCGGGGGAATTCTAAGCAAAACCATAATGATCAAGGTGACCAAGGGCCTAGTGGGTATGGCCAAGAAGAAGAGTATGATGACCAAGAAGAAGATGTGATGTATGCAAACAACTACCAAGGTCAAGGCAATAGTCAAAACAACAATCAAAATTCGAGAAACCAAGGCAACAATCAAAGTTGGGGGAATCAAAGACCAAGAAATTGGAATAACAACAACAATGCTCGGAATTGGGGGAACAACAATGATCGACATTAGGAGAACAACAATGACCGACAATGGGGGAACAACAATGATGACAATTGGAATGGAGGAAACAACAACAACTGGGGTGGCAATGGTAATCGGGGGTCGGGTTTCCAAAGTCCCCCGATGTACCAACAACCAAGCAACCCACCTCCGTACCAATCTCAAGGGCAAAGCTCATCTAGCAATGATATGGGAAGAATTGAAAACATGTTCAAGCAGATGATGGAGCGAAATGCGGACTCCGACGCTCAGTTGGCCTCTCATAATACCTCCATTAGGAACCTTGAAGTACAAATGGGCCAAATTTTTCATGCCTTAAACACACGCCCAAATGGTGCACTACCGAGTGATACGATGGTGAACCCCAAAGGTGGGAACAGTAACAATACCGGTTACGCCATGGCGGTGACCAGGAAAAGTGGAAAAGGTGGTGAAACAAGTACTTCTAGGCAAAGGAAGATTGTTGTTTATGATGATATGCCCCAAGAAGAGTTACCGGTTGAAGTTGAACAAGTGGTGGATGAGCCAACCACAAGTGAGGTGAGAATTGACATACATGATAATGGGGAGGATTTGGAAAGGGACATGAACCCGTCTAGGGAACACGTGATTGATATGCCGTAACTGGTGGTCCCACAAGCCAAGGGAAGTTTATTGATATGATGAAGGGTCTCTCCATCAATGTCCTGTTGGTTGAGGCCTTGGAACAAATTCCCAGATACGCTAAGTTCTTGGAGGACTTAGTCACTAAAAAACGGTCCAAGGAGTGTGAAACCATAAGGATGACTCACCAAGTGAGTGCTATAGTTCACTCCATGGCACCAAAACTTGAGGATCCGGGAGCTTTTACCATTCCTTGCACGATCAGAAGTGCGGACTTTGCCAAATCCTTGTGTGATCTTGGGGCAAGTATTAACCTGATGCCATACTCAGTTTTTAAAACTTTGGGAATCGGGCAACCTAGGGCGAACTCTATGCGTTTGCAAATGGCGGATAGGTCGATGAAGAGGCCCCTAGGGATAATTGATGATGTGCTAGTGCGGGTGGACAAATTTATATTGCCCGCAGATTTTGTCATTCTAGACTGTGAAGTTGATTCTGAGGTCCCCATTATCTTAGGAAGGCACTTCCTTGCCACGGGGAAGACCTTGGTTGATGTAGAAGCTGGGGAGCTCACTTTCCGAGTGGGCAATGAGAAGGTGGTCTTTCATGTGTGTAAATTAATGAAGCAGCCCAACAGTACAACAGTTTTCTCTTTTATGGACCTCGTGACTGAGGTTATTATTGATGATGCAAGTTCTATGATCCATGTTGATGATTCAGTGGAGTTGGCCTTATTGAATCAAGAGGACTACGTGGTGGATGGTGTTCTTGAAAGTACCAATGCCCTTCAAGGCATGGGTTCTTACTCCTATGGTCCCAGAAAGCTATCATTGGACCTGGAGAACCGGAAGACTCCACCAACAAAGCCTTCCATTGAAGAGCCTCCGAATCTGGAGTTGAAGCCACTACCTTTCCACCTCAGGTATGAATATCTTGGTCCATCTCGTACTTTACCTGTTATTCATTTCTCTTGCCTACCCAACTGCAGGTAGACTTAACTTTAAATGTGCTAAGGAGGAGGAAGAAAGCAATAGGATGGACTCTTGCGGATATTCGGGGAATTAGCCCCGCCTTTTGCATGCACAAAATCATATTGGAGGATGGAGCAAAGACCTCGGTGGAACATCAAAGGAGACTCAACGAGGCAATGCAAGAGGTGGTGAAGAAGGAGATCATAAAATGGCTCGATGCGGGACTTGTCTATCCAATTTTGAATAGCGCATGGACTTTTCCGGTCCAATGAGTTTCGAAAAAGGGTGAAATGACGGCGATACAAAATTACAAAAATGAGCTCATTCCCACAAGAACGGTCACCGGATGGCGGGTGTGTATGGACTACCGCAAGCTCAACAAGGTGACGCGCAAGGACCATTTTCCCTTGCCATTCTTGGATCAAATGTTGGATAGGCTTGCGGGTCGAGCTTTCTACTATTTTCTTGATGGGTATTCTGGCGATAATCAAATTTTGTTTGCCCCGGAGGATCAAGAGAAGACTACTTTTACTTTCCCATATGGAACTTTTGCCTTCGCCCGTATGCCCTTCGGACTTTGCAATGCACCGGCCACTTTCCAAAGGTGCCTGATGGCATTCTTTATAGACATGGTGGAAGACTTCTTGGAGGTGTTTATGGATGACTTAAGTGTAGTAGGGGATTCCTTTGATGAGTGCTTGAGAAATCTTGACAAGGTCCTCGCTCGCTGTGAAGAAACAAACTTGGTGTTGAATTGGGAAAAGTGCCACTTTATGGTGGAAGAAGGTATAGTTTTGGGCCATAAGATCTCGAGGAATGGTATTGAGGTTGATAAAGCAAAAATTTAAGTGATCTCTAAGTTGCCACAACCAACTTCGGTTAGAGCAGTCCAGAGCTTCCTTGGTCACGCCGGGTTCTATCGGCGTTTCATTAAGGATTTCTCTAAGGTGGTCAATCCGTTGTGCAAGTTGCTTGAGAAGGATGCTAAATTTCATTTTGATGAACATTGCATGCATGCCTTTGAACTTTTGAAACACAAGCTCACTACAACTCCTATCATCAAGGTGCCGGATTGGAGCTCACCCTTCGAGCTTATGTGTGACTCAAGTGATGTAGCTGTGGGTGCTGTGCTGGGACAGAGGGTGAACTAGATTTTTCACCCTAAATATTATGCTAGCAAAACGATGAATTCACCCCAAATGAATTACACTGTCACGGAGAAGGAGCTTTTGGCAATAGTCTTTGCTATGGAGAAATTTCATCCTTATTTGATGGGTGCCAAGGTCATAGTTCACACTGACCATGCGGCACTATGGTATCTCATGACCAAAAAGGATTCCAAAGCGAGACTCGTGTGTTGAGTATTGTTGGTTCAAGAGTTCGATTTAGAGATAGTGGATAGAAAAGGAAGTGAAAACCAAGTGGCCGACCATCTTTCTCGATTAGAGGAGCAAGGTCGACCTTGTAATGGGCTTGAAATCAATGACAGTTTCCCCGATGAGCAACTTCTGACGATGTCAATGCAAGAAATGTCATGGTTTGTCGACATCGCCAACTATCTTGTCACGGGTGTTGTCCCTTGTGAGCTCTCTTCTAACCAAAGAAAGAAGCTTAGGAGGGATAACATGGACTTCTATTGGGATGAGCCATATTTATTCAAGATTTTCACTGATGGGGTCATCTAGAGATGTGTACCGGAAGAAGAACAAAGGTCGATTCTTGAATCTTTCCACTCCTCACTGTATGGTGGTCATCATGGAGGGGCAAGGACTACTTCGAAGGTGCTGAGATGTGGTTTCTTTTGTCCTACATTGTACAAAGATGTCGTTGACCTAGTCAAAAGATGTGATGAGTGTCAAAGGGCCGGGGGAATTTTAAATAAATATGAGATGCCTCTCAATTCTATTATAGAAGTGGATATTTTTTATGTGTGGGGTATCAATTTCATGGGCCCATTTGTGAGCTCTTGTGGGAACACGTACATTCTAGTGGTGGTGGATCTTCTCCCGACACCGGCATAACACGTACTCTATATTTCCAACATGGAAATATAGAGTATATTGTCAAAGACGGTCAATGCTAATAGGACCGATTGGGCAAAGAAGTTGGATGACGCTCTATGGGCTTACATGACCGCTTACAAGACCTCAATCGGTATGTCTTTGTACCGGTTGGTGTTTGGGAAAGCTTGCCACCTTCCGGTGGAGTTAGAGCACAAGGCTATGTGGGCCTTGAAAAGGTTGAACCTTGAATGGGATTTGGCGGCCAATCTTCGTGTGGAGCAGCTTAATGAACTCGATGAATTCAAATTTCATGCATACTCCAGTTCGTCTTTGTACAAGGACAAAATGAAGTACCTTCATGACAAGTATGCTCGGGGCAAGGATTTCAAAGTTGGTGACTTGGTTCTATTGTTCAATTCTCGGTTAAGGCTATTTTCGGGAAAGCTAAAGTCAAAATGGAGAGGGCCTTTCGAAGTGGTGTTTGCGACTCCATTTGGTGCTATTGATCTAAAGAACAATAGTGGATAAAGTTTCAGAGTTAATGGGCACAGGGTCAAGCAGTACCTTGGCAAGACTGATGACAGCCACGTGGTGGCACTTCTCCATCTAAAATGAAGTGGTAACATGCGTCGTGTCGCGACGTTAAATCAAGCACTTCTTGGGAGGCAACCCATATGTTTTTATTTTTTTCTTTCTTTGATTTTTTTTTGTAGTATAGGACTCATTTGTGCGCTAACTGGTTTTTGGATGTTGAAGGATTATTTTGGCACAGGAAATAAGATAAGTGTGAAAAAGGGCAACTCTCTGAAGTTGGCTCCGCGGCCGCGGTCCCTTTTTCGCGGTCCGCGGAGCCCGCTCACACACATAACAAGCTCTCTGAAGTTTGCTCCGTGGCGGCGGTCGCCTTTTCACGGTCCACGAAGCCCTAGTAGTAGGCCCTGCATCTATGAAGTTGTTTCCACAGACCGCGGTCGTATTTTCGCGGACCGCGGTGATAGCTGTCACATTGCTTTTGAACATTGCATGACCGCGGACCGCGGTCGACTTTACGCGGTCCGCGGCGGGTAAGTGAAGTGGACCCCAGGACCCCTCTATAAATAGGCCCTTAGGGTTTCTTTTTACACTTTACGCACTTTAACTCTCAAGAGCAAAATTTCACTGTGTCTCAAGCTTAGCACTTCTAAGTTGCATTTTCATTCATCTACTCTTCACTCCAACATCTAGTAAGTGTAATCATGATCCATTATCTTCTTAATTTGTTTATTTTCTTGATTAGTTGGTAGACTTTCTTCTATTTTTCACCATTTTTCTTTTCTAGGACTTTAACCATGTTAGGGTTTGTTCATATTGATCATTATAGACCTTTTGTATCTAATTCCACTGATTGAACACGTAGGGTTTTGACAATATGTGCATTTGAACTCGAAAATGACTAAAAATTTAAAACCCTAACTGTTGAGCGCGGTCTGCGATCACTTATTCGTGGACCGCGGTGGTTGAAGCATAGAATCCCATTGCTAACCGCGGTCCTTAAAGTTTAGAAGAGGGGTTCTCTGAATCCCACCCTATCGCGACCGCGGTTGATATTTTGCGGTACGCGGTTCCTGAGTGCGGACCGCGGTCGCTTTTTCGCAGTCCGCAGTGCCCATATTCAGAGAGGTTGTTTGTCCCTAACCTTTTCACTGCGGTCCGCGGTCCACGATCCCCTTTCTACAACTCAACTGTGTGTTCTGAATTTCATCTGTGTGTCTCTTTTCTATCCACTCCTTTGGGCACTAACAATGTTAAATGTTTGGCACTGTCAGAGAATGGTTCAATCACGTTGTGGTTGCTGTAAACCTGGTGGCAGGGGTGAGTCACCTCAGGGGAAAGGCTAAGGAACAATCAAACTAGCCCCCAAAGTCCGGCAGGCCATGAAAGAGACCCAAAAGGCAATCAGAGCTATGGACAGAGCTGCTTCCCAATCGGGAAGTGAATATGTACCCTCCGAGAGAGAATCTTCAGACTCTATACCTGATCACTACCCATACTTCCCAAAGAGGTTCCGGCTGACCAATGAGCCATCTGTCTCTCCCCCTACCCCAGCACCAGCCAACTCTGAGTCGTCTGACGGCTCATCAGCAGGGAGTGGCCACACAGACTCCACTTCACCCACAGCTTCACTGTCAGATGAACATTCCGGAGATGAAGCAGCGGTAGATGCACCCTAAACAGGGGGTGAACCCCAAGTTGGGGGAGTGGAGAGAACAAGGAACCCGGTGGTGTGGCAAAATAGATTTGTCAGTGAGGCAGCTTTTCACCAATTCCGGGACTGTTGGCCGAAGAGAACACTGATAGTGGAGCGCAAGTTCACCACGAAAGATCTGTTGCCGCACAATCCAAACGTGAAGAGGCAATTCACAGAGAGAAGGGGCCGGGACTACTTTTCTTGCTACTTGTCGGACGCAAATGAACACCTGGTAAAGGAGTTTTACACAAATCTGTGTTTTCTAAAGAAGGACTCCGAAGCTACCATAGTGAGGAATCTCACAATACAGTTTGATGGGGTTGCTTTGAATTCTTATCTAGAGATGGATGAGGTAGATGACACACAGTACCGGGAAAAGTTGGAGGCGGGTGATGAGGCCCGTTATTGGCTAGCTGAATACATGGCCATTCCTGGTGAGTCCCCTGACTGATTGCAAGCAGGGAGGACTATTTTCAAAAGAACGTTGAATTTTGAGGCTAAGATCTGGGAGACGTTCATGTGCAACATGCTTGACCCCACCTTCAATGAAAACACCATTCCTCTCCGGCGGGCTGTATTGATTGCTGCTATTATGGCAGGGTTCCCGATTAATATCGGGAATATTATGTCCACCGTCATCAACATGGTGGTAAATGAAGGTGATCGAGCATACCCTTTTCCCAACTTCCTGAATATGTATTTTGAGGATCAACAGGTGGAAAAGAGAGGTTTTGATGTGAAGGTGATGACAAAAGCCCCTTTCTCTTGGTATGATTTGCAAAGTGGTGACAACCCGAAAAGGAAAAAGTTCAAGGGTAAGTCCATTGCTTCCACTGGCCAGTCTAAGAGCCAGTGGTTGTAGTGGAGTCTTCTCAGCCTGAGCCAGCTATCCCAGAGAGTGCTCCAGGTCCCTCCACTTCTGCTGACCCAGCCATTCCTTCATCCCGGGCATATCCTCTGACTGCCCACAGACTCAGCCAATCACTTGCCAGTATAAACAACTGGATGCAGGCAGCTACCTCTAAGATGTCTGTGCTTTCTACGCCTGTGGTAGCCCAGGCTACTCCTCCCCCACCACAGGTTCCACAGTCCGTTGAGGACTCCCTCAAGGAACTTCTGGCCATCCAGAAGAAAATCCTTGAGAACCAGAAGTTAATTTTGACAGTTGTTGGTGCACACAGGCAAGCTTTAAAGGATCTTACAAAGGAGACTAAGAGGCTCAAGAAGACCCGGGCTTCAAAGGATTCAGTGAAGGAGCTGAGAAAGGAGGTGGAAATGATTAAGGCGGATCACCTACCATTGGACCTGTTGTTCCAAGACCCAGCTGCCAAGCCAGAGCAGGAGCCAGAGCCTGAGAGGCCAGCAAAGCGAAGGAGGGTGCTGCCATGTACAGAGGGCATTCAGCTAGAGTTGGCAGACCCACCAGTGCAGGCTCAGGCTACAGAGCAGGACCAGTCCCAGGTCCAGCAGGAGGCACAGAGAAGTGAGGGCCAATCCCAGATTCCACCACAGCCCACAGACATCACACAGGCAGACCCCACGAAGGCACAGGACCCCGTACAGGCTGAGGGCCAATAGGGAGTTTTTTCTTTATTCTCTCTCCCCTAACATTTTTGAGGTGTGTTGCTAGATAGAATTGAGGCCAATGCTAGTTTTTAGTTGGGGGAGTGGCCCTACTTTGATATTTGATTATGATGGTGATTGTATAATTCAGACAACATTTTTATTTCTATTATGCTTTATTTTCATTTTTTTTTGTATGTAAATAACTTTACTATTTCAGTACTTTTATTATTTTTCACTTTTGGTATGTATATAAAGTTACTTTTCATTGTATATATTCATCCCCTTATGTATATTTGACTAAATGCCCTCATGTACATATTCATTCTATCCTACGCATTTTACTTTCCACATTTTTCCGTTTTATAACTTTTTATTTTTCGTTCATAGCTTCTTGTTTTGAATATTTTGCGTGCAATAAGCCTTTGTTTTCTTAACGCCATGGTTCTTTCCAAAGGTGGAATTTGTGTGAACCGGGTGGCTCTTCCCGAGGATGGATGGTGTGACGACTTTCTTAAGGGTTTGAGTCTGTTTTTCTTTTTGTTTCTATTTAATAGTTAGTAAATAAAGGTGCCTCAAGAAAAGCTTCACTTGGGCCTAACACATTTTCCTTTGATCCCATGGTAATCGTTGTGTTTAGGATGGTGAAAGTAGTGATCTTGAGAATCTTGTGTTGGACGATAATAATCAAGTGGTTTTTTGGGACCATTGTGTTGTTCAAAGCATGATTAAGGTCGTTGTGGGCCCCCGAATCTGTTTCTTTAGCAATCCCATAGCTTGAGTGGCGAGACTTTGAATTGCAAGTCCAAGTCCCGTGCCATCAGTTTAGAACTTGCACTGAATGTTTGTCTAGGCGAAATCCTAAGTGTAGTTTGACTTAAGAAGTGATTATATGCTCTCTTTGATCCGAATAGTGAATTGAACATTTTCATGGCCTACCAAAGACAATTTCCCTAGTCAACCCTTTTGAGCCTTAGATCTTTTTCTTTCAAGAACCATGTCGCAAACCTTTACCCATTTTGACCATCTCTTGGCACCCGATCTTTCCTTAGCACTAGGAAAAAAGCATAAGTTTTGAGGGAGAGACGAGGGATGGAATAAAGTGAAATAGAAGGCACAAAAGAAAGAAAAGGAAAGGCAATGAAAAAAAAAGAGAAAGGAAAGAAACATCAAAAAGCCAAAAAGAATGAACAATAAAATAAAGGGAATCAATGAAAGAAATGTGATCAAAGGCGTGGAATTCCTAGAAGGGAGAAAAGTGATTTGAATGAACAAAAAGGTGTGACAGTATGTCTCTCCAACCCTTGAAAAAAAAATAGTTAAATGACTCAAGGAGTCAAGAAAATGTGAAATGAAGTGCTTAAGGAAAGATAAAACTCACTCTGACCAAATACTTCCTACCCTTGACCTAAAACCTTCATCATGTGCCCACAAAAGCCCTACGTGATCTCAAGTTGAATGAAACTTACATTAGTGGTGACTTACATAAGAGGCAAGCCTATGGTACTTTGAGCCGGACTTGAGTCTTTTCTTTGAGAGAGATCAGTGAACTCCAATTTTCCTCGTTTTGAGCGTTACAATTCTAAAAGTGAGGTGCTTAGGGAGAGTTGAGGAGTATGAGTTTGGGTCCCACAATGACCGAAGTGGTAGTAAGTGTTTCATTGATGAGTTGTGTCAACTCTTGATGCTTTTGTGTCACACTTAAATCCATGGTTTTAAAAGGATCAAAAGTTGTTAATGATTCATTTGTATTGAGGGTAATTGTTAGTCCCACTTGATGCTAGTAGAGGTTACCTTAAAACATCTGAAGTTTCTTGGAATTACTAAAAAGGGGTGGGGCTTATTTTGTTTGCTTGAGGACAAGTAAAAGCTTATGTTTGGGGGAGTTGATAACTAGTTTTCCGCCCTTTCTTGCTTAAGTTTTTATTATAATTGTACACAAAATAGCCCCAAAAGCTTACGTGTTGTGCTTGTTGCAGGATTAAGCCAAATATGATGACAAACAGTTAGAAATCTGCTAAAAAAGGAGTGAGTCTTGCACAAGTACCAAGAACATCAAAAAGGCCTACCTCAAGTGTCCACCGCGGCCGTGGTCCACGGTGGTAAAGTTCATAGACTCAGTTAAAAGACCAAGTGACCACCACGACCGCGGTCCAATCTTCGCAGACCGCGGTGGTGAGATTCAGAGAAGGGATTTCAAAGCCAAATGCCACCGCGGCCGCGGTCCAATCTTCGCGGACAGCGGTGGCAAGATTCAGAGGACCTCATTTTTTAAGCTAAAGGCACCGCGGCCGCGATCCATTTCCCGCGGTCCGCAGTCAAGGAATTTTCAGAGATTTAGCAGCTAGGACAAAGCCGTCCACCGCGGACCGTGGTCTCCTTTACGCGGTCCGCGGTAACCCTGCAAGGGTATTTTTTTCCGAAATTTCGACTGAGTATAAATAGCTTATTTTGTAATTTTTTTAAGGTCAAGCTTTGTATCAGCGATAGTAACAGCTCGTGAATAGTGTTCCTTTACCTCTTTTTGAAATTATCTTGAGATTTTAACATTGAATCATTGTGGTTTATGTTATAAATCATTAATATGGGTTTTACTTCATTTCTTTCATTGAATTTATCTTTGATTATGAGTAGCTAAACCCATTAGCTAGGGTTGTGGCTCAACCCTAGTGTGGGTATTTAATGGATTTCTAAAATTAGGGCTTGGATGTTTATGGGTATTTGTTATTCTGGCAAATTCAGGGTTTTCTTGCTATAATTAGTGGTTGCAAACACTAATTGACCTTTAATTGACTTGGGTCCTTCTTGAGAAAGAGGACTTGAGTCTAGAAAATTGATCCAACAAGGAATTTGGACAAAATCAAGAGATTGGTAGTCCCAATCAATGGGCTAAATCCAGAGATGGTCAAACCCTACTCGAGTCCTAATTAACGGGTTAAACCTCGAGAGAGTAATACCCTACTTGAACCTAAATTGTTTGCTTATTTGACACCCAATTGGCCTCGAGAGAGGTAATTAGAGCAAAGCCACTCAAATTACCGAGAGGTATAGAGTGGGAAATTTCGTGCATTAGTTATATCATTATCCCTTTGTTAACATCCTTGCCTTAGAAATTGGAATCCGCTAGATACTCGCCTAGGTGATAGTCATAACCCTAGTGCCTTTACCCTTATAGAAAACAACTTCAAAAACAAATTAGTAGTTAAATTGCTTTCAATGTAGTATAAATCATAGTTGTAGTTTGAAAACCAACAAAATATGAGAAGTGTAATTAGAAAAGCAAGACACCACTAGATCATATATACATTCACTCAAATTATTAACTCCCTGAGGATTCGATCCCGACCTATCGGGTAAAAGCTGCACTGACCCTCGTCTTCCTGCTCATATAGTAGTGAGGTTGAGAGCCGATAAGATATTCCATTCCTTAGTTGATGCCAACATAGGGTCCCACTCTCTAGTTAATGCCGGCATAACCCGATGATTCTTCCAACTTAGGATCCCAATCTCTAGCAGACGCCGACATAACCTGGTGATCTTTCCTGGCGACAACATAACCTGTTGACCTTTTCCAGACATCAGCATAACCTGGTGATCTCTTTTCCTGGCAACAACATAACCTGTTGACCCTTTTCCCGACACCAGCATAACCCAATGATATCTTTTCCTGGCAACAACATAACCTGTTGACCCTTTTCCAGACACCGGCAAAACCTGGTAATCTTTCCTGGAAAAAACAAAACCTGTTGACCCTTTTCCAGACGCCAGCATAACCTGGTGATCTTTCCTAACAACAACATAACTTGTTGATCTTCTTCCGACACCAGCATAACCTGGTGATCTTTTCTTGGCAAGAACATAACCTGTTGACCTTTTCACGACACCAACATAACCTGATAATCTTTTCCTGGCAACAACATAACCTGTTGACGTTTTCACGACACCAACATAACTTGGTGATCTTTTCCAAACAACAACATAACATGTTGATCTTTTCCCGACAATAGCATAACCTGGTGATCATTTCTGGACAACATAATAGCCCGTTGATCCTTCCCCAGACACCAGCATAACCTGGTGATTTTTTTTCCGGGCAACAGCATAACCTATTAAACTTTTCCAGACACCAGCATAACCTGGTGATCTTCTTCTTGACAACAACATAACCTACTAATCCCTTCCCCAGACGCCAGCATAACTTGGTGCTCTTTTCCTTACAACAACATAACCTGTTGATCTTCTCCCGACACCGGCATAACCTGGTGATCTTTTCATGATGACAGCATAACCTGTTGATCTTTTCCAACATAGGGTCTCCAATCCCTAGTCGATTTTATCTTAGACCCTGGGTACACCACCCCCGGCCTTTCATTGCTTTTAATAATGAAGTAGTATAGTTTTATTACAATAACTCACAAGATTTTCCTAGTGAAAACTAGGGCAGAAAATTTCGTTGGTTTGTTCTTGATTTTGTGTAGATTACAATAGATTGGAGGCAACCAAAAGAAAAAGTTTCGATCCAGAATAAAGGAAAAGAATAAAAAGAGAAGGCTTAACCCAAAGTACAAAAGTGGAAAAGACGCGGACTGCTCAGGACGAGATTAGAGTCATCCATTCTGCCTTGATCCAGAAAATGAAGAGATGAAGCCAGCACTTGCAGCTAACAAGCATCAAGATCCAGGTCAAAGTCAGCAAAATCCAAGACTCAAGACCAAGCCTTAGAGTATACAAATAGGGATCTTGTAACCAGTAGCTGATATGCATAGCTAGTGTTTTTCATTTTGCTACTTTGGCGTAATAAGAAGCTCATCAACGATAAAAGCAGCAACAACAGTGAAATCACAGCTACCTGGTAGTCCTAACTACCAAAACTTCCAGAACTACACTAACCTAATTCTTTTATAGCCAAGGATATGTAGGCAACCTTTGAAGCAGGGTTCGGTCAAACTTTTTCAAAAGCGCTTCACATGGAGTATTTGAAGGGGTAAAATTTGTTCATAACGTCTCACTTTGTCTTTGCCCGAAAACTTTTCGTGTTTCCGAGCAAAGAGGGGCAACTGTGAGCATGTGAATTTCACCTACTAAGTACTCCTACAAAATTTGATAAACAAATTGATTTCATAGATTTTTGTTGAATTTCAGTGTTTATTTGTGAATTATTTGCATTGCATGGGCATAGTTCATCTTTTAAAAATTTATAAAGTGAAATAATAGAAAAACACTTTTAAAACTTTTATTATTTGGTAATAGTTAGTTGCATAATTTAGTCATTTTACTAAATTTGTTCTTTAAATAATCATGAGTGTTAAATTAATGGTTTCACTTTTTAATTCACCCATTAATTAATTTATAATTAGGTAAAAACTAGGATTAGGATTAATTAATATACTTCTAAAACTTTTAATTAGAATTGATTGAAATAATTGATAACGAAAACATTTTAATCGCATAATTAGGCCTTGGTTCAATTTAATACTCAGTTGTCTAATTCAATTACTTTTTTTTATAGACAAATTACAAAAATTGCTTTTTAAATATTTAGGAGTGTTAATTAACATTCTCACTTTTAATTAATTCACTAATTAAGTGATAATTTGATGAAATTAGCCTAAAACTAAATATGATTAAAATAATTTAATTAGGTGGATTAAGACTAAAACCAGATCTGGGCTAAACTTCCCACGCCTAATTCCCCCATCCTCCTAAATAACCTTTGGGCTTAGCCCAAATCAAAAAATCTGCCCAAAACACATGTCCATCTAAACGACCCCGTTTAAGCCATGCCCCATCCCCAGTCGTCGGATCCACTTGATCCAACGGATCACAACTACCCCTCACTAACTATAAAACAGCCCTAACCCTTACCACCCCCCCTCCCAGAACCCATCTCCCTACCCCTCAAAGCAACCCCTTCATCTCTCTCTCACTCTTCGCCACCGACCACCGTACTCCGCCGCCCGGAAATCACCTGTCGGCGGCGGAGCACCACCTAATCGCCTCAAAATTTCACTAGGAAATCATCTCCTCCCCCTCTTTCCATGTATCACACTAATTTTTCCCAATTAAGCCCCTAAATTCTCGAATTCCAGATCCAATAAAATCTAAAACCCTAGTTTTTCTCCTTTTTGATTTTCCGTTCAATTTTGGGTTGTCTGAACCAAGGACATCCCTTAATCTATCGCTCTTTGTAAGAGCAATCAATTAATGGTCGTCTAAGTTCATTTGTACCCTATGGAGTTCGGTTCGAGTCAAGGATGTCTTATTCCTAAAACAAACCTTGGGTGAGTCCCTCTGTGTCTTTCCTCATATTTGTCGTCTGCTATGGCTATTTGTGTTTAGTTTGCATGATTTAGGTCTTTTCCTATTTTTACTAATTGGTGTTCGTCGACTGAAATTTGCTGATTTTTCATATCTAATTCAGTCTCGTTTACATGAAACTTAGGCTAATTAGAGTCAATTTTTAGATGTCATTACCATGCGTAACTATTCTATCTTTTTCATTTTTGTGTGTTGTTTTCTTCCCTGCAGTATGTAACCTAGGATGATTGGGGTACTCTCAATCATCTAATTGACAACCTGTTTGATAAATCATTAGCAAAATTAGTAAGATTGATAATTTCCTTGACTCGATCCTTTAATTAAACTCTAAGGTTCTTATGCATCATCATTCTGATTTTTAATTGGGCCTGAAAAGGACGGACCACTGTCCAAATATAGGGAATTATATGACATTTAGAAACTTTAGGGTAGAATATGCTCTTTGGATGCTATCTTAGGATACCCTATAAAAGGAAATTAACTCCCTCATTCTAGGTGTCACGACCTAAATTCCCAACCTTAGGGATCGTGATGGCGCCTAACACCACACTTGCTAGGCAAGCCAATGTTATAATTAGATTAACTACTTTGCATATATTATCCATTTAGACATAATAAAATAATCTAAAGTAAACTGAATCCATTGGTTATCGATAAATAATTTCCAAAGATAAAATAATAAATAATTGAATAAAATGAACCACGAACTAATTATATAAATATATCTAGAACTACCCCAGAGTCTGGTGTCATAATTCACGAACTACTAAAGAATACTACAAATACTGGGCTGAAAGAAATAGTATAAATGTTATGAATATAATAAAACAACGTGTATGAAATAGAAGAAGACTCGCAGGATCTGCGAACGCCGGCATATATACCTCGTGTCTCCCAATAAATAGGTGGATGCTCTAACAATCTCTACTGCTGGCTAGTACCTGGATCTGCACAAAAGAGTGCAGAGTGTAGTATCCGTACAATCGACCCCATGAACTGTGTAAGAGCCGAGCCTAACATCGATGAAGTAGTGACGAGGCTACGACAGGGCATTAACAATATAACATGTGACAACATAAATAATAAAACAAGAGAGGAATTCTAAACAAATAAACAAATACTGCACAACAATAAAATAACTCATCCGCCTTTTCCAGGTCTCAACTTTAACCATTACTCAAGTAAATCTTCAAGTTTCCAAACTTTACTTTAAAATAATCACATGTGCTAAATATAAGAAAAACTGTACAGTAAAACAAGAATTTCCAAATAATTTAATGTTTAAAAATCAGTAAAGCATCATTATTCCCCATTCTCATTGTCTTGTTGCGGCGTGCAACCCGATCCCCACTTATTCACAATATCACAATCAATGTATTATGTGATGACCCAAAAGGTCATCCTAAGTAATTCTAGCTAAATCTGTGTTCCGAGGCCCTGAAAGCCTCCGTTAATGTCACCTTGATATGCGTGCGCAGTCTGGGCCGGTAGCCGGGAAGCTTCCATGTGAAAATTTGATAAAAATGGAATTTTTGAATTGAATAATTGAATAAAGTTGACTTTGGTCAACATTTTTGGTAAACAGACTCGGACCCATGATGTGACGGTCCTGGAGCGTCCGTAGGAAAATATGAGACTTGGGCGTATGCCCGCAATCGGATTTCGAGGTCCCAAGCCCGAGAAATGAATTTTTAAAGGAAATTGTTTTCTGAAATAATAAAGGAATTTGAAAATGAATTATTAAGTGAAAACCGTGTTACCAGGCCCGTATTAAGGTTCCGGAGCCCCGAACAGGTTTATTATATGTTATTTGTCTTATCTGTGAAATTTGGTGTGAAACAGACTTGAAACGACGTGATTCAGATTAAAAATGGGAAATTTAGAAGTTTATGAAGTTTGAGAAAATTCTACGAGTTTCGAGGTTTAATTTGATGAATTTTATGATATTTTGATGATTTAAAAGCTTGAACAAGTCCGTAGAATATTTTGGGAGTCGTGTGTGTTTTTGGTTTTGAGCCCCGAGGGCTCGGGTGAGTTTCGGGTAGCTAACGGGGTGTGAAAACATGAAAACAATCTGGTGTTTGTGAGTTTTCTGGTTTCTGGTAGCTTAGTCTATGCGATCGCATAGGTTGAGCTGCGATCGCATAAAGTTGAGAGTGGGGGAGGGGTCTGATGCCTTATGCGATCGCATTGGTGGGGCCGCGATCGACGTGTAGGAGATCCTGATGCTCCGCGATCGCATTCTTCTCTCCGCGATCGCAGAGAGTGCAGTCCAGCTTCTCCGCGATCGCATTCCTCTCTCCGCGATCGCAGAGAGTGAAACCCAGCTACCTCCGCGATCGCAATCCCTTATCCGCGATCGCACTGAACATTTTCGCCTAGTTATTTTAAAAGCCCCAAAACAGAATATCATTACAAGATTTGTTGTTTTTGCACTCTTCTATTATTCTCCAAACCCCATTGACGACCCCCAAGCTATTCTACCTTCATAACCACTTGGGTAAGACACTTTAACTTCAATTCCTTCAATTTTTCCTTCATCAAACACTAGAATCTAGGGCTAAAAACATGGAATCGAAGTAGGAATTAGGGATTTTAGGTAGAGTTGGGTTTTTGAGAATTTTGGGTGATTCAACCTCAATTTGGGGTCGAATCTTAAAACAAATTATATATTCTAACTCGTGGGGTTATGGGTGATCGGGTTTTGGTCCGAGCCTCGTGTTTGGACCAAGCGGGCCCGGGGTCAAATTTTGGAATCTTAGGAAGAATGCTTTGAAATAAATAATTAGGCTATGAGTTTGATTTATTGAGCCATTATTGATATACTTGGGTTGATTATGTCTAGACACCATTCAAGAGTCGGATTCTAAAGGAAAGGTTGTGATTGAGGCTTGACTTGCATTTTCGGAGCCGAGGTAAGTGTTTGGCCTAACCTCAGCTTAAGGGATTAGGATAGAGTCTGATTTGCTATGTGTAACTCATGTCCAACGTATAGGCGTGGTGACGAGTGCCTATATGTTTGCGGTCAAGCATGCCCGTGAGTCAATTGTGATGAAACTTACTGTGTTCTTAATATTCCCCGTACTATGAGTAATTGGTGAATTAGTAGTGATACCTTGATGTTGTTTCATGACATGTGGAGTTATTGAGTTATTTGTTTCAGTTGAGGCTTACATTGTGAAATTGTATTTCTGATGCGAGGTTGGTTATAGCTGTGACCCTTGTCGGGCATTTGTTGAGTTTGTAAGTGATGATTTCTCCTTGCCGGGACAATAGAATTTTATTGAGCATTTCCATGCACTTGAGACTTCTTAATGTTGACTTTCACATTATATTGTTGCTTTGTTTTATTATTTGTCGCACGAGGGGACATGCCGTGCCGAGTGTTGATTACTGATTATTATATACGCACGAGGGGACATTCCGTGCCGAGTGATTGTGAGGTTATGCACGAGGGGACATTCCGAGCCGAGTGTTATTATACACGCACGATGGGACATTCCGTGCCGAGTG
>ML269385.1:4730-16936 GCA_005239495.1 Nicotiana undulata | reverse complement strand
TTCTCTAAAATAGACTTGAGGTCTGGTTATCATCAGCTGAGGATTAGGGCTTCTGATGTGGCTAAGTCAGCTTTTCGCACTCGTTATGGGCATTATGAGATTTCGGTCATGTCGTTCGGGTTGACTAATGCCCCCGCTGCTTTTATGGAGTTGATGAATCGGGTATTCCAGCCTTATTTGGACTCATTTGTGATCGTGTTTATAGATGATATTTTGATATACTCTCGTAGCTGAGAGGAGAACGAACAACACCTTCGAGTCGTCCTCCAGACTCTGAGGGATAGGCAGTTGTATGCCAAGTTTTCTAAGTGTGAGTTCTGGTTGAGTTCTGTGGCATTCTTGGGCCACGTGGTATCGGCAGTGGGCATTCAGGTGGATCCGAAGAAAGTTTCAGCAGTTAGAGATTGGCCTAAGCCCACTTTAGCCACAGAGATTCAGAGTTTCTTGGGCCTAGCAGGATATTATTGCCGGTTCGTGGAGGGGTTTTCATCTGTAGCAGCCCCCATGACCAAGTTGACGCAGAAAAGATTTCAGTTCAGATGGTCAGAGGAGTGTGAAGCCAGCTTTCAGAAGATGAAGACAGCATTGACCACAACAACGGTGTTGGTACTGCCCACAGGTTCAGGTTCTTATACCGTGTATTGTGATGCTTCGCGAGTTGGGTTGGGTGCAGTGTTGATGCAAGATGGGAGAGTTATAGCTTATGCTTCACGTCAGTTGAAGATTCACGAGAAGAACTATCCAGTCCATGATTTGGAGCTTGCAGCTATTGTTCATGCCTTGAAGATTTGGAGGCACTATTTGTATGGGGTACCGTGTGAGGTATTCATTGATAACAAGAGTTTGCAATACTTGTTTAAGCAAAATGAGTTGAATATGAGGCAGAGGAGGTGGTTAGAGTTGCTGAAAGATTATGACATTACTATTCTGTATCATCTGGGAAAGGCCAATGTGGTGGCCAATGCCTTGAGCCGGAAGTCAGTCAGCATGGGTACTTTGGCTTATCTATCTGTTGGAGAGCGACCTTTGGCTTTGGATGTTCAGGCGTTAGCCAATCGATTAGTTAGATTGGAGGTTTCTGAGGGTGGCGGTGTTTTGGCCCATACCGTCGCTCGTTCTTCATTGTATGATCGTATTCACGCCAGGCATTATGGGGATCGTCATTTGTGTTCTCTTAGGGATGCGGTTCGACAGGGACGTGCCAAGCAGGTCACAGTTGATGCTGAGGGAGTTTTGAGATTGCAGTGTCGTATATGTGTTCCGGATGATGATGGCATTCGTGAGTTAATATTGCAGGAGGCCCATAGTTCCCAGTATTCCATTCATCCGGGCGCTGCGAAGATGTACCAGGACTTACGACATCATTATTGGTGGCGTAGAATTAAGAAGGACATTGTGGCTTATGTGGCTCGGTGCTTGAATTGTCAGCAGGTTAAATATGAGCACCAGAGACTCGGTGGTTTGATGCAGCAGATTCAGATTCCCGAGTGGAAGTGGGAGCGTATCACGATGGATTTTGTAGTTGGACTCCCACGGACTCAGAGGATGGTTGATGTAGTAGGGGTTGTTGTAGATAGACTGACCAAGTCATCACATTTCACTCCGATGGCGATTTCATCTTCAGCAGAGAAGTTGGCTCAGATTTATATGAGAGAGATTGTCAGATTGCATGGGGTGCCCTTATCTATCATATCATACCGAGGTACTCAGCTTACCTCCCATTTCTGGAGAGTATTTCAGAGAGAGTTGGGCACTCAAATTGAGTTGAGCACAACATTTCATCCTCAGACGGACGGACAGTCCGAGCGCACTATTCAGATTTTGGAGGATATGTTGCGGGCATGTGTTATTGATTTCGGTGGTTCATGGGATCAGTTCTTGCCGTTAGCAGAGTTTGCCTACAACAACAGTTACCAGTCGAGCATTCAGATGGCTCCGTACGAGGCGTTGTATGGTAGGCGATGTCGGTCTCCAGTCGTATGGTTTGAGCTCGGGGAGGCTAGATTATTGGGTTTTGAGTTAGTCCAGGATGACTTGGACAAGGTGAAGATTATTCAGGATAGGCTTCGTGCAGCTCAGTCAAGGAAAAAGAGTTATGCAGATCGTAGAGTTCGAGATTTGGCTTTCATAGTAGGAGACCAGGTGTTCCTTCGAGTGTCGCCTATGAAGGGCGTGATAAGGTTCGGAAAGAAGGGCAAGTTGAGCCCTAGGTACATTGGTCCATTTGAGATTTTAGATAAGGTGGGAGAAGTGGTCTACATACTTGCCTTGCCACCGCATTTATCAGCAGTGCATCCAATGTTTCATGTATCCATGCTCCGGAGGTATATTGCAGATCCATCTCATGTTCTTGACTTCAGCGGTGTCCAATTGGACAAGGATCTGACTTATGAGGAGGAGCCGGTAGCCATATTAGATAGGCAGGTTCGCTAGTTGAGGTCGAAGAGTTATCCTTCGGTCCGTGTTCATTGGAGGGGTCAGCCTGCCGAGGTAGCTACTTGGGAGTCCGAGTCCGATATGAGGAGTCGTTATCCCCATCTTTTCTCAGACTCAGGTACTTTTCTATGTCCGTTCGAGGACGAACGTTTGTTTTAGAGGTGGAGATTGTGATGACCCAAAATATCATCCTAAGTAATTCCAGCTAAATCTGTGTTCCGAGGCCCTGAAATCCTCTGTTAATCTCACCTCAATATGCGTGCGCAACCCGGGCAGGTAGCCGGGAAGCTTCTATGTGAAAATTTGATAAAAATGGAATTTTTGAATTGAATAATTGAATAAAGTTGACTTTGGTCAACATTTTTGGTAAACGGACCCGGACCCGTGATGTGACGGTCCTGGAGGGTCCGTAGGAAAATATAGGACTTGGGAGTATGCTCGGAATCGGATTCCGAGGTCTCAAGCCCGAGAAATAAATTTTTAAAGGAAATTGTTTTCTGGAAATAATAAAGGAATTTGAAAATGAATTAATAAGTGAAAACCGTGTTACCGGCCCCGTATTAAAGTTCCGGAGTCCGGAACAAGTTTATTATATGTTATTTGTCTTATCTGTGAAATTTGGTGTGAAACGGACTTGAAACGACGTGATTCGGATTAAAAATGGGAAATTTAGAAGTTTATGAAGTTTGAGAAAATTCTAAGAGTTTCGAGGTTTAATTCGATGAATTTGATGATATTTTGATGATTTAAAAGCTTAAACAAGTCCGTAGAATGTTTTGGGAGTTGAGTGTGTTTTTGGTTTTGAGCCTCGAGGACTCGGGTAGCTAACGGTGTGTGAAAACATGAAAAAAATCTGGTGTTCGTGACTTTTCTGGTGTCTGGTAGCTTAGTCAATGCGATCGCATAGGTTGAGCTGCGATCGCATAGAGTTGAGAGTGGGGGAGAGGTCTGATGCCTTATGCGATCGCATTGGTGGGGCCGCGATCGCAGTGTAGGAGATCCTGATGCTCCGCGATCGCTGAGAGTGCAGTCCAGCTTCTCCGCGATCGCATTCCTCTCTCCGCGATTGCAGAGAGTGAAACCCAGCTACCTCCGCGATCGCAATCCCTTATCCGCGATCGCACTGAACATTTTCGCCTAGTTATTTTAAAAGCCCCAAATCAGAATATCATTACGGGATTTCTTATTTTTGCACTCTTCTCTTATTCTCCAAACCCCATTGACGACCCCCAAGCTATTCTACCTCCATAACCACTTGGGTAAGTGACTTTAACTCCAATTCCTTCCATTTTTCCTTCATCAAACACTAGAATCTAGGGCTAAAAACATGGAATCAAAGTAGGAATTAGGGATTTTAGGTAGAGTTGGGTTTTTGAGAATTTTGGGTGATTCAACCTCAATTTGGGGTCGAATCTTAAAACAAATTATATATTCTAACTCGTGGGGTTATGGGTGATCGGGTTTTGGTCCGAACCTCGTGTTTGGACCAAGCGGGCCCGGGGTCAAATTTTTGAATCTTAGGAAGAATGCTTTGAAATAAATAATTAGGCTATGTGTTTGATTTATTGAGCCATTATTGATATACTTGGGTTGATTATGTCTAGATAATATCGTTCCAAAGTCGGATTCTAAAGGAAAGGCTGTGATTGAGGCTTGACTTGCATTTTCGGAGCCGAGGTAAGTGTTTGGCCTAACCTCAGCTTGAGTGATTAGGATAGAGTCTTATTTGCTATGGGTAACTCATGTCCAACGTATAGGCGTGGTGACAAGTGCCTATATGTTGCGGTCAAGCATGCCCGTGAGTCAATTGTGATGAAACTTACTGTGTTCTTAATATTCCCCGCACTATGAGTAATTGGTGAATTAGTAGTGATACCTTGATGTTGTTTCATGACGTGGGGAGTTATTGAGTTATTTGTTTCAGTTGAGGCTTACACTGTGAAATTGTATTTCTGATGCGAGGTTGGTTATAGCTGAGACCCTTGTCGGGCATTTGTTGAGTTTGTAATTGATGATTTCTCCTTGCCGGGACAATAGAATTTTATTGAGCATTTCCATGCACTTGAGACTTCTTAATGTTGACTTTCACATTATATTGTTGCTTTGTTTTATTATTTGTCGCACGAGGGGACATGCCGTGCCGACTGTTTGTTACTTATCACACGAGGGGACATGCCGTGTTGATCACTGATTATTATATACGCACGAGGGGACATTCCGTGCCGAGTGATTGTGAGGTTATGCACGAGGGTACATTCCGTGCCGAGTGTTATTATATACGTACGAGGGGACATTCTGTGCCGAGTGTTATTATACACGCACGAGGGGACATTTCGTGCCGAGTGATAGTGAGGTTATGCACGAGGGGACATTCCGTGCCGAGTGTTATTATATACGCACGAGGGGACATTCCGTGCCGAGTGATTGTGAGGTTATGCACGAGGGGACATGCCGTGCCTTATGCTGTTCATTATCTGTTTGAGAAGTTAAATTCCTGCCTTTATCTTTACATTTCAGTTATTACCCTGTTCTACTGTGCTAGCATTTTGTTGCCCCTTTTACCCCCAGCATGTTCTCCCCGTATCTGTCTTACTTGCTTATTTTCGTCGACATTTTTCCTGTCATTATATAGAATTGCACAGGTACCTATATTGTTGTCGGTCCTAGCTTCGTCACTACTTCGCCGAGGTTAGGTTCGGCACTTACTCAGTACATGGGGTCGGTTGTACTGATGCTACACCTGCACTTCTTTATGTTGTGCAGACTACGCAGCCGGACCCGGTGATCACTGATGGTCGGAGCATCTCATCAGCTCATACAGGAGATATCGAGGTAGACTCGCAGACGTTCGTGGGCCTTGGCGTTACCTTCTACTCTTCACTTTCAGCTCTGTCTTACTTTATACTTCAAAAATAGTCCTATGTACTTCTTTTCAGACCTTTGTTTTAGTAGTCTCTTAGACAGTTCGTGGGTATGTGACACCAGTTCTGGGATTTGTATATGGGTTTTATTTCGAAATTGCTATGTTATATTTTGGTTATTTGTTAACCTTCACATTGCGGACCATCGATGCCTTAGTTACCTTGTTCATTTTAGTTGTTAATGAGTTTTATTTAGTTCAAACGTTGGCTTGTCTAGCGGGTACGCCGTTAGTCGCAGTCATGGCCCGAAGGTGGGATTTCGGGTCGTGACATATTCACCCGTATCACAACCAATTATCCACCCTTATCACAACCCCCTTATCACACCAAGTTTTGATTCAAAAATTTCAAATAGAAAACCGTATATCCCGTAAGCTTTAACCAATAACACCCCACAATAATAGCACGAATATATGTAATCACAGTAACACTGTCAACCCAACTCAGTCTTTACGTACCATGATAGGATTAAGAGAACAACCAACACTTTCAACACATTTACAACAACAAATGTAAATAATCAAAAGAAACCAACATGAATATATATATCTATTTCCAAAAATAGTGTCAAACTGCTCAACCTCTCTATAACACAAGGGGCCAATTAAACACCCCGTACTCTTCCAATATAACCGCAATAATTTTTAACAACAAAATAACAAGGCAAACTAATCATTTAAATAATAGTGAACATAGAGCAATCAAGACAAACATCAATTAAATTGGGAACGGGAAAGGGGATCATGTTTATCAGGCAAATTTGGTGGTGCATAGATACTCGTCACCTCACCTATACACCATGCCCATGCATTTCACATAGCAAACAAGTGGGGATTCCTATTACCTCAAGTCAAAGTTAGACCAAACACTTACCTCAATTTCGTAGGTCACTCACTGCTCAATTATGGCCTTTCCTTTTGAATTCACCTCTAACTTGCTCGAATCTAATCATATTTAACTCAATATCATCAATTTATGCTAAAAGAACTAACTTTATTGAAAATATGGCTTTTCCTAAGTTTTCTAAAAAAAAGTAAAAACCCGACCCTGGGCACGCTTGGTCTAAACTCGGGGTTCGGACCAAATTACGTTTACCCACAAACCTAAATATACTATAAGTTTTGAAATCCGACCTTAATTCTATGTAAAAATTAGATTTTTACAAAATTCCCTAATTCTACCCAAACCCTCAATTTTTACCATGAAAATTCTTAGTGTTTGCTTTAAAAGTGATGAAAAACAGTACGAAATTGATAGAACAAAGTTTATAGTTGATTACCTATGACTTGGGGATGATAATTGTTGAAGAAAATCGTTCCTACGGTTGTGGGGTTCAAAAATATGGCGAAGAAGAAGGACTGCCCGACCTATGCGTTCGCACTGAATGGGATGCGTTCGCATAGGGTAAGGGGGACTGGGCATTGCGATCGTGGGGCATCCCGTGAGTTCGCATAGAACACTGGGCTCCCCCTCCCCCAGGCCTGCCTAATGCTGTGCGTTCGCATAGATCAAGGTGCGTTCGCATAGAGTCAGCCTGGGTGACCTTCGCGTTCGCATACCTGGCTATGCGTTTGCATATAACAAAAATGGGACCTCTGGTTTTATACTATGTGATCGCGGACCTACCTATGCGATCGCATAGAACAAAAGACCTGGACACCAGAAACAATCAATACACCAGATTTTTCAAGTGCAAAATCATCCCTTGGCCTATCCGAAACTCACCCGAGCCCTCGTGGCTCTAAACAAACCATGCACGTAAGTCTAAAAATATCATACGGACTTTCTCGTGCGATCAAATCATGAACATAACATGTAAAACTATGAATTAAACCTCAAAACTCCTAATTTTCATCAAGAACACTTAAAGTTCATAACTCTTCAACCGGATGTCCAAATCGCGTCAAACGAACTCTGTTTTTTACCAAATTTCACAGTTAACCTTTAAATATCATAACAAATATGTATCGAGCTTCAGAACAAAAATACGGGCCCGATACCAATGATTTCAAATGTTATTTCTTTTCTTTATTTCATAAACATTTCAACAAAATAATTTCTTTCAAAACTTAATTTCTAAGGCTTGGGACCTTGGAGTTAATTTTCGGGCATACGCCCGAGTCTCATATTTTACTGCGGACCTCCCGGGATCGTCGAAACACGGATCCGGGTCCGTTTACTCAAAATGTTGACCAAAGTCAACTATTATCAAATTTCAACTCTTGAAATTACTGTTTCTCATATTTTCACATAAAAGCTTTCCGGTTTCACGCTCGGAGTGCGCACGCAAATTGAGGTATTAAAAATTAGTCTTTCTGATGATTATTAAGCATTAAACGAAGTCTAGATTTATAAAATGACCCCTTGGGTCATCTCACTAGAGTAGAGAAAAAGAAGCAACGACTACTCATAAAATCGGGTCGTTTCCTTTTGCTAAAAATATCAGTGTGTTGCTTGATTCTGGGTTTTCCCTTCTTCCCTTGTGTCCTGATTTCGAGAGCTGAAGTATTTATCCTTGATATTTTGGGGTTGGATTCCTGTTGTTGCCGTTTGATATTGTTGCTGGCTTTTTCTTAAGCTCCAATAAGAAGTTTATTTTGGTTTTGCTGTTATAGGTATGAAAATCTCAATCTGAAGTCATGTATGCTAACTTTCATAAATGAAAACAATGTGATGTTCTTGCTTCCTGGATTGGCTTCCCTTATACATGTTGCTCCAGTTTTAGCCTCAAACCTATTTTGATTTCTCGCTTTTTAGTCGATGTGTAGTACCACAAAATTACTTCTTTAAAACTTTCAAAGTGTTCTGTGTTGCTGAGATGATACCTGATTGTAACGACCTGACCGATAGTTCTGTAGAATTTGTACTGTTATTTATATTTTTGCTTGGTCATGCATTGTTTATACTGTTTATGATGTGTTAGAATCGGATGGTTCAGGTTCAAAGTGATTGTGGTGAGAATTGAGTCACTTAGTCTCATAAAGTAGCCTTATAGTTGGAAATGTCAACTAAGAGTTGACTTATTGGTAAACGACCTCGAAATGCGGATTTTATGAGCTCGGGTAGCTTCGTTAGTTGATTTAGGACTTATGAGTGTTTTCGGAATGAAATTTCAATGTCTGGTGTAGAATTAGGCTTGAATTGGCGAAAGTTAGTTTTTAAAGATGTCCAATCGGTAGTGGAAAACAGGATATCGAGGTCGGAATTGAATTCCGGAAGTTGGAGCAGGTCTGTTATGTCATTTTGGATATGCGTGCAAAATTTCAGGTCAATCGTAGGTGTTTTGACAAGTTTCAGCATCGTTGGTGGAATTTCAAAGTTCATAGGCTTGAATGTAATGTGATTTTGGTGTTTTTGCATTGTTTTTGGTATTTCGAAGGCTCGAATAAGTTTGAAAGCCGTTATGGGGTGTGTTCGTATGTTTGGTTGAGTTCTCGGGGGCCTCGGGTGTATTTCGGATGCTCAAACAAGCATTTTTTATCTTAAGGAGTGTGTTGTTTTCTGGTGTTACAACAATTCATTTTTCTTAATTGCGATCGCATGGTAATTGTTGTGATCGCGTAGAGTAAAGGTTGAGGCAGGAAAAAATTTGTTCTATGTGATCGCGTATAAAGGGTTGCGATCGCATAGGTTGGGCATGCTTGAGCATAGCTGTCGCGTGGCTCCTTTTGATGCGGTTGTTCTTCGCGATCGCGTGATTGGGTACGCGATCACATAGGTCAGTGAGTTGCAGCTTCCCGATCGTGTGGGCAAGTGTGCGATCGCAGTGAGTATAAATTGTAGGCTGTGAGTTTGTTCTTCGCGATCGCGTGGGTAGTCCCGCGATCGTAGTGAATTGATGACCTGGGCAGTGTTAAATAGCCAATCTGCGACCCTTCTTCACTTTTCCACCATTTTTGAAAAGGGTTGAAGCTTTTGAGAGGGATTTTCGAGGAAACCAAAGGGGTATCACTTGGAGGTAATATTCTTGACTTCATAACTCATTTATATGTGATTAAAGGCTTAATTAGTAGTGAAAAACTTAAGGAAAATCAGTGCAAAAAGGGGTAATTAGGGCTTGAGATTAAGAGATCTTTAAATGGGGATTCGAGGGGTCATTTGGACTCTGATTTCAGTGTTCTTGATATGTATAGACTCGTGGGAGGATGAGGATCATTATGGTTTAAATTTTATTGAGTTCCGAGACGTGGGCCCGGGGGTCGGGTTTGGCCAATTTTGGGAATTATGTCTGAATTTTATAATTTGCGATTGGGTATTGTTTCCCTAGCATAGTTTGATATTGTAAATATGATTTTGATAGACTCAGAGAATTTGGGAGCCGATTAAAGGGGCAAGAGTATTGCAGAGTAGCTTTTCGGGCTAGTTTGATGTAAGTAATGATTTTAAATCTTGTCCTGAGGGTATGAAACCCCAAACTTAGCATCGTTTCACTGTTTTGGAGTGACGTACACACTGGATGATGAGTGTGTGGCGTGCACTAATTGAGGAATTTGAAACTGGTTCTTCCCGAGGAAACTATTGAGTTGCGAAAATGCTTTTAAATCATATGATAAATAGCATTTCTATGTTTTTGATATATTTGAGTTGTAAGCCATGTTCGGGGCCTCGTGCCGATCTATTTAAACCCCTTGGGGGCTGTTGTTTTGATATTCCTCACCGTGGTAACTATGATTTACACTCAGTCATTCTTATTAAACTGTTTTGGCACTCAGATTTGTTGATAATATTATTCATGATATAAACTAGTGTTTTGGGTCGAGAACCCCGTTTATTTATGGCCCGAGTGGCATTCTTAGAGTTCTGACTGAGCGAGAGCCAATATTGTGAGGATATTTTGGATCAGGTTGCTCGCCGCAACATGTTGCACTGTTATGATATGTGAGAGGCCGAGTGCCAGAGTGATTATTGCCATGAATTGGGTGTTTATAGCGCTTGGGCTATAGGAGCCCCTCCGGAGTCTGTACACCCCTAGTGAGCGCATGTACCTACTAAGTGCAAGTGCCGAGTGACGAGTGATTGGGAGGTATGTGTCATGCCCCAAAACCAAGGGACACGACGGGCACTCGACCGGGTAGTCCCAGTCAAGCGGACTTGGATTCCCATTTTCCCTCCCACGTATTACCCTAAAGATTCCGTTGTGCATCATTTAATTATAATTAAGACGCATTCTTACAATCTGAAATTAAACCATAAAAGTATGTCGTTTCCAACAAGTGATACAGTACTTACAAATATACATAACACAGTCTACTTTATGTGGTCTACAATTCATACCGCCCGAAATACATAAGTACATAACCCACAATTCCTGTCTACTGAGCCTCTAACAGTACGATGGAGTTATACAATACTTGCCGGTAACAAGGCTCCGGCTATACCTTACACAAGTACCAAAATAAGAATCCGGGAGGAAAGGTGGCATGAACCCCACTGGGCTACGAGAGAAGAGGGGCTCACCAAAACCGCTGATAAGACGAAGAGGAGGCACTACTGTCGGTGTGCTGAAGTACCTGCTATAGAACCACCTACAATCATCACAAAAATGTAGCGCCCCCGGCAAAAGGGACGTCAGTACATTTGAATTGTACTGGTATGCATGAACAAACTTTAGTCTAGTAAACTCAATAATGCACAGGCAAGAGAGAGACAGAGAGTCACACAATTACTGCACAAGACATAAAAAGATATACAATGGAAGTTCCACAATTTTCACTTTATCAAAATCACAATTTCAATACCATCCTTGTCCCTCCTCATATCTCACCCTTATTCCTCCTGTTGTCGCGTGCAACCCGATCCCACCTGACAATTGTTGCGGCGCGCAACCCGATCCCACCTGACAATTACAGTCACACCCTTATCACTTATTACATATCACCCTTATCTCCCCTGTTGCGGCGCGCAACCCGATCCAACCTGACAATTAAATCTCATACCAACGATGACAATTCACAGTTCAATCACAGAAGATTTCAGCAATAAGAATACAACTTCTTTACATAGCCTTTAGCATATACACTCATACTCTTGGATTTATTATCCTTTTAGCACCGTTTTTCATAACGTGATAGTGTGGTGGTCAACTAAAGACAGACAAGTATTACATATCACGCATCACATAATTCGGACAACCAGTTGCACATATTATAACAATACATGTACCGTATAATCAAACACCACAAGTGATTTTACAAAGATTAAAGTTAGCAATACATACCTGGAGTCGAGTTTCCCTTTTCAACTTTAACCCACAACCACCGAACCCACTAGTACCGTCAATCTAGTTCACAATTAGACATATTCAACTCAGAATTTGAAGTCATGCATGCAATTCGGACTCTCTCAAGCCTTTTGTCGAGCACTATGTGAACTCATTAGATTACTAACCCTATCTTTGTGAAGTTTTCCCTAACCCACTCCCTTTTACTAGATTAGAACCATTATTAAACATGCATGCTAGGTCATAGCTAATATATCTAAGAATCAATCCAACTCAACCCTTCCTTTGTTTAAAACAATCAGAAAATTAATGAAAAGAAAGAAAAAGGGGTTGGGAACCCTTACCTGCTAGAATGGGGAAGAAGGGGATTACTCGAATTGCAAGGCCCGAAAGACCTTGAAATTCACTTTGATGGAAGGATCACTTCCTTTCTCAAGAACTCTCCTTTCCTTCTCTCTATTTGTTCAAAAAACTTGTTAAAATAAAAGGGGGCAGGGGTTAAATGAAACTGGGGTCGGGTATAAAAATTTATAAAATAAAAAGATCGTGTCGAATATGCGGTCAGGAATGCGATCGCATTCCTGACATGCGGTCCGCATATTGGACCGCAGAATGGCCCCCAGGTGGGC
>ML269384.1:41228-76977 GCA_005239495.1 Nicotiana undulata | reverse complement strand
CAAAAGTGTTAACGGATTACATTTATATTATTTATATAGTAAATATAAAAGAGATTTTTAATTTTGACCAATGTTGACCAAAAAAGAGACCAACTTTGGTCGCTAATTATCCAGAAATTAAACTTAGCGACCACAGTTGGTCGCTAAGTATAAATCAGATTTATTTTATATTTTATATAATATTTAAAATAATAATATAATTGTTAAACGTTAGAACTGGGTCCACAATTAGCGACCAAAGTTGATCTCTATTTCTTTAGCGACCAACTTTGGTCGCTAAATTTAAAATTTTATTTATTTTATAGTTTGTAATTTTTTAAAATAATAATTCTTTAGCGACCAACTTTGGTCGCTAAATTTAAATTTTATTTATTTATATCTTACAATTTTTTAAAATAATAATATAATTATTAAAAAATTTACATCCAGGTCCCACTTTAGCGACCAAAGTTGGTCTTTATTTGCTTCCCCTTTTATAAGCGACCAACTTTGGTCGCTAATTTTAAATTTTATTTATTTATATTTTATAATTTTTTAAAAATAATAATATAATTATTAAAAATTTGTAACGGGGTCCCACTTTAGCGACCAAAGTTGGTCGCTAATTTCAACATTTCTTTGACCAAGAAGGTCTGACCAGTTCGGTCAACATTTTGACCACATTAGCGACCAAAAAGCGACCAACCTTGGTCGCTAATGTATTTACAATTATTTTTTAATAATTTTCTCCAATTTAGGGACCAACTTTGGTCGCTTTTCTTGACAGACCAATTTTGATCGCAAATTGTTGGTCGCTTTTTCCCGGATTTTTAATAGTGCTATATGTCACAATAATTAATACTCCATTCTTAATATTCAAAAGGCATATACAAAAATAATGGTCAAAGAAAAACTCATGTGACTCTTGAAATTCGAAATGCATCAAACAAATAGGGATGGAGGGAGTACGAGTATAGATTTTGCTATGTGTTTCAGAGTTACTCTCTTCGAATGTAATTCTGAGATTAAAGTGGAGAAATTTTACAAATAAATTGCACCAACTAGTACTCTTATGATATAAGATGTGACACTAGATAACTATTCCGTCTGTTTCAGTTGATGTGTATCTAATATTTTTTTTTTTTGCGGTTTAAAAAAGAATGATATCTTTTTAAATTCGAAAAAAATTTAACTTAAACTTTCAGTTCTACCCTTACTCTGACATGTTTAAAGTTTCAAAAAAAATTATAGCCACACAAATATTATAGCTTGCTTAGGACCACAAGTTTTACAAATCGTTATTTTTTCGTATCCAGTCAAATAAATTCACATAAATTGAAACGAACGCGGTATTCAATCTCTAAGTAGGTACCCTATAAGAAGGGTCCACCATTTTCAAAATGAATAAGTTGCCAAGATCACCTCTTGATACTCTCAATTCTTCATCCAAGTAAGTAATTTCAAGCTCACCTCGAGCTCTACCTGGAGCTTTAACAGGTATAATCCCACCAATCTTGAAATAATCAAACTTTACAGCCACTTTTCTTGAATTCAATGGAGTCAAATCTGCAGTAACTTGGTTGAAAAATGGCCATCCTTCCATATTTTGAGCTCGAAGTATATCTCCATTTATTGCTTGGTAGTTTACTCTAGATCTTAAAATCTTGGGTCTTTGAGTTTGTAAAATTGACTTGGATGTTGTGTATATAAGTTCCCATTTTCCATTTAGAAGATTTGACTTGAGAGGTTCCTTTGTTGGATTGCAAGCTTCAAGTTTGCGAGCAATCTAATCAAATAATATTGTTAAAGGCGAAAATCGATCATTATGTGCACAATTTCACGGTATCATCTTTGCTAATCTAACTCTTACTAACATTTTATGGAACTTATAGACGGCCGGAGCGACCTCTTCTGCTCGGGTTCTGCCGAACCCAGTGAATTTGATTCAAACAATGTATTTGTCTTAAACATATATATAAATTATTAATTTATAATGCAATAACTTAAAATACCTATAATTCTAAGTTTCAAATCCTAGCTCTGCCAGTCTTAAGCATAGATCAAGAAAACATGGTAACTACAATCAGCTCGTATGGCTTAGAATATTTACCTCTGCAATAACAAGCAAAGTGAATGGAACATTCTTCCACTGTTTCAATTATATGATACATTTCGCTTGTCAAGAGTCAATTTGAGTAATTTTTTAAGCAAACTTAAATTAGTTTGGCTCAATCTTTTGAAATTAAAATTTATATATTTAAAAACTATACGAAAAGTACTAATCCCACCATTAATGAACCTATTATTATTTGGAGAGTCAAAGAAGATTTTCTTTGATGATTTTTTTACAAATAGTTTTCGATATTTTCAATTGCTAACTATTGTAGCTTATAGTATTCTTTATGTAATTTTTAAATATGTAAATTTTATTTTAAAAAACTTAAAGTATTTGTTGTCCATATTATCATGGAAAATTAGTCAATTTGACCTTCGTGCTGCAAAAAAGTTTCAAACAAATTGGACATTTGTACCGAAAAGGTTCAAACGAATTGAAAAACATGGAGTATAAGTTGCATTTTTTCTCATGTCAATATAATAAAAAAATACATCTTAAAATATCCGTCAAACTTCACATAATTTGAAATGTATAGAATAAATTAAAACGGAGGGAGTAGTAATTAAACAAATTACCTGATCAATTATTTGCTGGTCTTCAGGAGTGGCATCAGCGCCACGATCAAGAGGGGCAATGGCCTCAAGAAGCTCTTGTTTAATGGGTGTAGGGTCTTTGGTCTTGTTGAAGAAAGCAGGGAAGAAAGAAACATTGGTCCGCCATTTTTTATTTTGAGGACAAGTATTGGTTGAAATGGAGGTGAAACTAGGAGTATTTTGGAAAGAAAAAGAGGTGGAATGAGAGAAGTGGTAAAGCTTGGGAATAGAATGTGTGGAGGTTGAAGAAACATGAACTGGTTGAGGGGATAGTAGTGAGGATAAGGCCATAGGTAGTAGTGCAAATGAGTAAACCACTAGGCTCATGTATTTAAGTATTTGCCCCTGCTGGACCATTGGATTTGTGGTGCACTGTTGGATTTGTGCCTACATCATTTTTTTTTTCCACCCGGTATTTGGTATTCGCATGAATCCGATTATATTCGGATTCACGCTGCGTAGGGCCCCATTCGGGGGAAAGCGCTCCCTATTTCATAGCGGAGCCACCTTAGGTACTGTGTAATTAACTAATAAATTTTATTTTGTGTATATATATATTATATGTTGAATCATCTTAACTTTTTCGTGTGTTAACTTCTTTATATTTTGATGTCCTTTTGTGAAATTTCTGGGTCCATTACTGATCATATCTTCTTTGAAAAATTTAATGATAAGAGGAGAAATTTTTTTAAAAAAAGGAGAATTACTTGCCATTATATCTGGCAATTTACCTATAGCTAAAGGTGTTCGTCAGTCGGTACGGTACGATACGGTACGGTATTTTGATATTTCGGTTTGATATTTTCGATATTCGATTTTTTAAAATACTGTATACAAATATCATACCTAATTAAATTCAGCATGGTTTGATTTTTCTCTTTTCGATTTCCATTTACTCGATACGGTAACTAATGCATTATGTTATATTCTTAAGTAAGATATTCACAAATACAAAAGTAAAAGTATTATAATATAGTGAGAAAAAAAAAGAGATAAAAGTAAAAAATGCTAAACCTAAATGCCAGAAAGGTTGAAACGTAAGTAGGCAACAAAAAAAAAGGAGGAAAAACAAGTATAGTGGGAAAAAAGGTAGTAAAGTTTAAAGATAACTATAAAAATAAAAGAAGGAAAAATTAAGAACTTTAATATTTATATTCTTGTGTAACTTAGTATATATTTTGGTATTTTATTTTTATATATCGAATACCATATCAAATACCAAATTTTTAAAAAACTTTAAATCAAATATCATACAAAATACCAAAATATCGAATACCAAATACCAAAATTTTCAGTTTCGGTATGATAATTCGGTATTAACAAAATTATGCACAGGCCTACATATAGCCGGAGGGAATGGGCCTTGATGGTCATCTACAATGTTGAAATTACGAAAATGTCATTTTTAAATCTCTTATGTGTAAAAGTAAATTTCTCATGTATAGAAAAATAAGGTTATAAAACTAAAAATAAATTTATAAAGATCCATAAAATCATTTGACCCGCTGGAGGGATATTTGACTAATTTTTTCTTTTTGAAATCGATATATGCTGATTAATTTTATTATTAACAAGACAAATGCCAGTAGTTGTTTTTGTAAATGAATGAAGCTAAGGATTAAGGATCAAATGTTGATTAAGAATGTCAACTTAATTCAATTTTCTTTTCTTTTTGACGTTAATTAAGTTACAAGATCGAAGAGGTATACTGAATTACAAGACGTAAATAAATGCTAAATTAAAATAACAAATATAAATCTTAGCTAATTACGTCACATCTCATTCTAAGTTTTTAGAATTAATACATTATCCACCTAGTTTAAGAAATTAAACAAGATTCACGCCCGCCAATTGTTAAACGGCTACAATTAAGTTACTATTAGAGACTGTAAAAACAATTTCTTATAGTGCCATTTGAATTTCTCTCTTAGTAGTCATGTAAAATTAAACCATAATAATAAATTTGTTATAGATGAAATTATTTCTCTATTAATTTGTGTGATATATTATTGAATGCCCTGTTTGGAGCCAGCAGAACATTCACTACAATTGTCAGTTATTTTATTTAATTTGAGTTCTAATTTGGGTTATATAAAAGTAGATTACAAGAACATTTTAAATTCTAGACAACACTATTTTTCAACATTTAATTTATTCAATATCACAATTGTGGATGCTAAAATCCACTAGTGGACAATGGGGTAGGCCTGGTCTTGGATCAAAGGTCTTATGCTAAGAACTTCACATGGGCTGGCCTTGGGCTCCTTTGGACTGGACCTGTAATTGCATATATTGGGCCTAGTCCAGGTCGGATTTTGGTAAAAATAGCATGGGCTGCCTAGTTTTCGGACAGGTCATTCAAAAATAGGTAAAAATTGCACGGGACGCCCTATTTGGTCGCCTCTATTTAACCTATACTCATATTTTTAAAATTATTTAACCTATACCCTAATTTGTACAACTTCAGGCGAGGCCTTCCTGATACCTGTGCAAAACTTCAGCTTATTTAGTGCTGAAATTTTTACAAATGAACTGAATAACTTCAGCATCTTCTGCTGAAGTTTTTGAAAAGGCTTTATAATAAAACTAATGAATCCAGGACAAAACTTCAGCTTATTTAGTGCTGAAATTTTTACAAATGAACTGAATAACTTCAGCATCTTCTTCTGAAGTTTTTGAAAAAGCTTTATTGCAAAACTAAACATCAGCTTATTTAGTGCTGAAATTTTTACAAATGAACTAAATAACTTCAGCATCTTCTGCTGAAGTTTTTGAAAAGGCTTTATAATAAAACTAATGAATCCAGGACAAAACTTCAGCTTATTTAGTGCTGAAGTTTTTACAACTGAACTAAATAACTTCAGCATCTTCTGCTGAAGTTTTTGAAAAAGCTTTATGACAAAACTAATTAATCCAAAAAAAACTTCAGCTTATTTAGTGCTGAAGTTTTTACAAATGAACTAAATAACTTCAGCACTTCTGCTGAAGTTTTTGAAAAGCCTAGAATGCTGAAGTTTGTGTGATTGCCTTTGCTACTTCAGGCCCGTATGCCTGAAGGTTATGCGAAAAGTGGGTACGCTTGCAATCTTTTTTACAAAGCGGGTATAAGTTAAAACGTGACCCAAAAAGCGGGTACAAATGCAAAAGCCCCTAGCCTGCGTTTGCAAAGTCAATGAAAAATAGCCACTATTTTGGTGCAACATGGAAAGTTCCAGCATAATATACTGGAGATCGGTGCACCTATATATGAACTTCCAGCATATTATGCTGGAACTCCAACACGCGAAAAGTTCCATCATAATATACTGGAGATTGGAGCACATGTGTATGAACTTCCAGCATAATATGCTGGACCGGTATATTATACTGGAAGTCCAGTATATTATGCTGGAAGTCCAATATATTATACTGAAACTCCGGTATAATATACTGGAGTTCCAGTATATTATACTAATATTTCAGTATATTATGCTGGAGTATTTCCCGGGTTTGAATAGTGTTTTCGTTCAGATTTATCTTTACATGAAAAGTGGCTAAATTTCGATTACTTTTGAAATTGTGGCTATTTTTGAATGACCACTTATAAATCTGACTATTTTTTAGTTTCTCCCCGGATTTTGACCAGGAATTTTAACACAAATACCCGACCAGATTCATTGTGTAATTTTTCTAGCTGGCATACATATAACATACACTAATTATATACATGAATATACATATAATACATGAATTATGCTTATATTATACATTCACAACAAATTTTTAATTTAAACAAATAGGTGGGTGGCTATTTGAGTTAATTCTTTTTTTGATACCACCAAACAATGTAAATCAAGAAATATTAGTCAGCATAATTACTGGTAATTTAAGACTATTATTCTTTGTGAAAGGAAGTAGAGTACAAAGTCAAACGGAAGAAATGCAGGGAGAAACTAGGCATATCTATGACGTTTGCATGACTTAATCAAAACAGGGCCAAAACAAATTCCAGCTAAACTGAAAATATACTTGCTGGATGCATGCATGCATGTTCACATTAAAAAAGGTGTAGACAATAAATTTGGGTCCAGAAAATAACATCAAGACTGAAAAATATCGTAACAATCGTATTATTTGATTTCAAATATTTGAGCGTTACAATCTGTCACGACTCGAAATCCCACTGTCGGAACCGTGATAGCGTCTAACGTTGAACCCGCTAGACAAGCCAACGTTTCGGTTAATATAACTTATTGCCTTACTATTTGGCATTTAAAAGAAAAGTAATATACAAGAACAAATATAAATAAGAGTGCGGAAAGTATGAAATCTGACAACTTAAGTAAATAGTATTACAAAATCCTTAATAAAACTCCCAGAATTGGTATCACAACTTCACGGACTGTCTAAGAATACTAAAAACAAAGGTCTGAATAAACAAGTACTATTGTCTAGGAAATACAAAGAAAAGACAGAGAAAGGAATGAGATAGGAGGTGACGCCAAAGCCTGCGGACGCCTGCAGGACTACCTTAGTGTCGCCTGGTGGACTGAAGGAAGCCTCCTCAATTAGTGTCCACTGGGTCCGGTACCGTAATCTGCACAACATAAAGAAGTGCAGGTGTAGCATCAGTACAACCGACCCCATGTACTGAGTAAGTGCCGAGCCTAACCCCGACGAAGTAGTGACGAGGCTAGGACACGACAAATAATATCACCTGTGCAGTTTAACAAAATATAACAGGAAATAACAACAGGAAGTAAGCAGTTAAGTACAATAACGGGGGAAAACATGCTGGGGAAAGGGGTAGCAATTACTGAAATGACGGAACGAGGCAACAATGTAAATATCAAAATAATAACAAGAATTAACAACACGAAATGAACAATTGAAAAGAAACGACACGGCATGTCCCCTCGTGCTAAAGTATCACAACACGACACGGAATGTCCCCTCGTGCATAAAAATATCACAATCACGGCACGGAATGTCCCCTCGTGCATAAATATCAATCACACGGCACGGAATTTCCCCTCGTGCATAAATAAACATAAACATGGTACGGAATGTCCCCTCGTACGTAAATATCATAAACATGGCACGGAATGTCCCCTCGTTCATAAACAACATAAACATGGTACGAAATGTCCCCTCGTACGTAAATATCAGAAATATGGCACGGAATGTCCCCTCGTACATAAACAACATAAACATGGCATGGAATGTCCCCTCGTGCATAATTAACAAAAACAACAGTTTGGTAAGAAAATCAACAATAAGAAACTATAAATGCAAAGAAATAATCAACAGTAATAATACCGCCCCGGCAAGGGACATAGCTATAACCAATCCTACACAAGTGTATAATTTTACAAAATATCTCTCAACCGCTCAAGTACTCAACAGGGTTCACATCCAAGAACTTTCCTCAAACGAATAACTGCCAAATCAATATTAAATCCATAACGTAATAAACCTCAATGAAAATCACATAATTGTTCATATTCGACTCACGGGCATGCTTGACCACAACATATAGGTACTCGTCACCTCACCTATACATTGGACATGGAATAAACACGTAGCAAATAATACTCAACACCTATTCCCTCAAGCTAAGGTTAGGCCAAACACTTACCTCGATGTCACGAACACAATTCAAGCCTCAACTACCGCTTTACCTCTTGATTCCACCACCAACTCGCTTGTATCTTGGCACAAGTTACTTAATTATATCAATAAATGCTAAATGAATCAATTCTAATGCATGTAAATGAGTTTTCTAAAGTTTTCTCCAAAAAGTCAAAAATCGACCCCGGGCCCACTCGGTCCAAACCCGAAATTCGGACCAAAACCCGATTACCCATTCATCCCCGAGCCCGGATATAAAAATTTATTTGGAATCAGACCCCAATTTGAGGTCTAAATCCCCAAATTTCAATATTCATAGGTTTTTCCCAAAATTCCCAATTCCACCATGAAAACCCTAGATTCTAGGATGAAATCTTGTAAAAAGAAGTTAAGGAATAAAGAAAATGAGTTAGAAATCACTTACAAATATTTTGGAGAAGAAAGAGTGTTTGGAAAATCGCCTCTTATGTTTTTAGGGTTTCGAAAAATGAAAAATAACTGAAAATCCCGTTTAAATATACCCCCGTCAGGCCCCCACCGCGGACCGCACAAAGACGACCGCGGCCACGAAGGCCCTTCCGCGAACCGCGCAAAGACGACCGCGGCCGCAAAGGCCCTTCCACGGACCGCACAAAGACTATCGCGGACCGCACTGGCGGGTTCAGAGATCCGCACTTCTCTGAACCTGCAACAACCCTGTTTTAAGCCTAAAAACATCCCGGGACCTACCCGAAACTCACCCGAGTCCTCGGAACTCCAAACCAAATGTGCACACAACCTTGAATATATCCAACGGGCTTATTCCTGTAATCAAATCACCAAAATAACATCATAAACCTCGAATTAAAACTCAAAATCAATGAAATTTCTCAAAACTTCTTTAAACATCAATCTTTTTGCATTTTATGTCCGAATCATGCCAAACGGATTTCGTTTCTTACCAAACTTTACATACAACACATATAAATCATATCCAACCTGTACCAGGCTCCGAAACCATAATACGGGCCCGATACCACAGGTTTCACATAACATTTCACTTTCAAAAACCTTTATATTTTTCATAAAATAATTTCTTTTAAAAATTAATTTCTCGGACGTGGGACCTCGGAATTCGATTCCGGGCCTACGCCCAAGTCCCATATTTTCCTACGGACCCCTCCGGGACTGTCAAAGCACGGGTCTGGGTCCGTTTACCAAAAATGTTGACCAAAGTCAACTATATCAAAATTTCCAACACAAAATTTCCATTTTATCAGTTTTTTACATAACAGCTTCCCGGCTACACGCCCGGGCTGCGCACGTAAATCGAGGTGGGATAGAAGGAGGCTTTCATGGCCTCGGAACACAGATTTAGCTAAAAATACACGGAATGACCTTTTGGGTCATCACAATCTCCACCTCTAAAACAAACGTTCGTCCTCGAACGGACATAGAAAAGTACCTGAATCGGGGAAAAGATGGGGATATCGGCTTCGCATATCGGACTCGGACTCCCAGGTAGCTGCCTCAACAGGCTGACCTCTCCACTGAACACGGACCGAAGGATAACTCTTCGATCTCAACTGACGAATATGCCGGCCTAATATGGTTACCGGCTCCTCCTCATAAGTCAAATCCTTGTCCAACTGGACACTGCTGAAGTCGAGTACATGAGATGGATCGGCAATATACTTCTGAAGCATAGATACATGAAACATCGGATGCACGGCTGATAAACTCGGTGGTAAAGCAAGTCTGTAGGCCACCTCTCCTACCTTCTCAAGAATCTCAAATGGACCAATGTACCTAGGGCTCAACTTGCCCTTCTTCCCGAACCTCATCACGCCCTTCATGGGCGACACCCGAAGCAATACCGGGTCACCAATCATGAATGCCAAATCACGAACTCTACGGTCTGCGTAACTCTTCTGCCTGGACTGAGCTGTACGAAGTCTATCCTAAATGATCTTCACCTTGTCCAAGGCATCCTGGACTAACTCTGAACCCAACAATCTAGCCTCTCCCAGCTCGAACCACCCAACTGACGACCGACACCGCCTACCATACAAAGCCTCATAAGGAGACATCTGAATGCTCGACTGGTAGCCGTTGTTGTAGGCAAACTCAGATAAAGGCAAAAACTGGTCCCATGAACCTCCAAAGTCAATGACACATGTATCCTCCAAGATCTGAATAGTACACTCGGACTGTCCGTCCGTCTGAGGATGAAACGCTGTGCTCAACTCACGCTGAAATACTCTCTAGAAATAGTAGGTAAACTGAGTATCTCAGTAAAAAATAATTGACACGGGCACATCATGCAGGCGAACAATCTCCCTGATGTAGATCTTTGCCAACCTCTCCGAAGAGTATGAAACTGATACAGGAATGAAGTGTGCTGACTTGGTCAGCCTATCCACAATGACCCACACCGCATCAAACATCCTATGAGTCCGTGGGAGCCCAACTACGAAATCCATGGTAACACGCTCCCACTTCCACTCGGGAAGCTCAATCTGCTGCATCAAACCACCGGGTCTCTGGTGCTCGTACTTAACCTGCTGACAGTTCAAGCACCGAGCTACATATGCCACAATATCTTTCTTCATCCTCCGCCACCAATAATGCTTCCGCAAATCCTGGTACATCTTTGCGGCGCCCGGACTAATGGAATACCGGGAACTATGAGCCTCCTGCAAGATCAACTCACGAATACCATCAACATCAAGCACACAAATACGACCCTGCATCCTCAAGACTCCATCATCATCAACTGTGACCTGCTTGGCACCCCCGTGCCGGACCATATCTCTAAGAACACATAAATGACAGTCATCATACTGCCTGTCTTGAATACAATCAAACAATGAAGAACGGGCTACAATATAAGCCAAAACACTTCCAGTCTCTGAAACATCCAATCTCATGAATCGATTGGCCAAGGCCTGAACACCTAAAGCAAGCGGTCGCTCCCCGACCGGTATCTAAGAAAGACTACCCATGCTGGCTGACTTCCGGCTCAAAGCATCGGCCACCACATTGGCCTTTCCCGGATGATATAGAATGGTAATGTCATAATCCTTCAACAGCTCTAACCATCTCCTCTGTCTCATATTCAACTCTTTCTGCTTGAACAGATACTGCAAACTCTTGTGATCCGTGAACACCTCACAGGACACACCATACAGATAATGCCTCCAAATCTTTAGCGCATGAACAATGGCTGCTAACTCTAAATCATGCACTGGATAGTTCTTCTCATGAACCTTCAACTAACAAGAAGCATAGACTATAACCTTGCCATCCTGCATCAACACTGCACCAAGTCTCACCCGTGAAGCATCACAATACATAGTATATGGCCCTGGACCCGTCGACAAAAATAACACTGGTGACGTGGTCAAGGCTGTCTTGAGCTTCTGAAAACTCGCCTCACACTCATCTGACCACCTAAATTGAGCACCCTTTTGAGTCAATATGGTAATCGGGGCTGCAATAGATGAAAAACCCTCCACAAACCGGCGATAATAACCTGCTAAGCCCAAGAAACTCCGAATCTCTGTAGCTGAAGTGGGTCTAGGCCAATCTTTGACTGCTAAAATCTTCTTAAGATCCACCTGAATACCCTCTGCCGACACAACGTGACCTAGAAATGCAACCGAACTCAACCAGAACTCGCACTTCAAAAATTTGGCATACAACTGACTGTCCTTCAGAGTCTGGAGGACGACTCGAAGGTACTGCTCATGCTCCTCTCGGCTACAGGAGTAAATCAAAATATCGTCAATGAACACAATGACAAACGAGTCCAAATAGGGCCTGAACACTCGGTTCATCAAATCCATAATAGCAGCTGGGGCATTTGTCAACCCAAATATCATTACCAAGAACTCATAATGCCCATACCAAGTGTGAAAGGCCGTCTTAGGGACATCAGACGCCCTAATCCTCAACTAATGGTAGCCAGATCTCAAGTCAATCTTGAAAAACACTGTGGCACCCTGAAGCTGGTCGAATAAATCATCAATCCTTGGCAAGGGATACTTATTCTTGATAGTAACCTTGTTCAATTGCCGGTAGTTAATACACATCCTCATCGAGCCATATTTCTTCTTAACAAACAACACTGGGGAACCCCAAGGAGAAACACTAGGCCTAATGAAGCCTTTAGCTAGCAAATCTTGTAACTGATCCTTCAACTCCTTTAACTCTGGCGGGGCCATACGATATGGCGATGTGGAAATGGGTTGAGTGCCCGGAGCCAAATCGATGCAAAATTCAATATCCCTGTCGGGTGGCATACCTGGCAGGTCAGCAGGGAATACCTCTGGAAACTCACGAACAACGGGCACGGACTCCATAGAAGGAACCTCAGCACTAGAATCACGAACATACGCAAAATATGCCAAACAACCCTTCTCGACCACACGCCGAGACTTCATATATGAAATAACTCTACCGGAAGAATGACTAGAAGTCCCTCTCCACTCCAATCGAGGTACTCCCGGTAAGGCCAAGGTCACAGTCTTGGCATGACAATCCAGAATAGCATGATAGGGAGATAACCAATCTATCCCCAAAATGACATCGAAATCAACCATATCAAGAAGTAAAAGATCAACAAGGGTCTCAAGACCACCAATAACCACTATGCATGACCGGTAGACTCGATCTACCATAATAGAATCACCCACCGGGGTAGACACATGTACCGGAGTACTCAGGGAATCACGGGGCATAATCAGACAAGGAGCAAAATATGAGGACACATAGGAAAATGTAGACCCCGGATTAAAAAAAGCCGAAGCATATCTGCTGAAAAATGAAACCATACCTGTAATAACTGCATCAGAGGCCTCAGCCTCAGGTCTGGAGGGAATAGCATAGCATCGGGACTGAGCCCCTCTAATCTGAACATCCTTGGGTCGACCTACTGCGGGCTGACCTCTACCTCTCATAGCTTGTCCTCCACCTCTAATTGTCTGGCCTACACCTCTGGCACCTCGACCTCTACCCCTAGTTATCGGAGGGGGTGGGGTGCACCTAGTGCGGGAATCATAGCACGGGAACCCTGATACTGAGAACCACCAGAAGCTCGGGGGCAAAACCTGGAAATGTGCCCTGTAACACCAAAACTGAAACAAGATCTCGGCTGCTGCGTCTGCTGACTCTGAAACTGTCCCTGTCGACCAAAATAACCACCCTAGAAGCTCTGAAGCGGCGGTGCACTGATAGGAGCTGATAGTGCACTGCGGGATACCTGAAGTGCCGACTAGAATGGTCTAGGAGGATGACCTCGCCAAAAGAATTTCTTCCTCCAGATAGGGCACCACTGAATCGACCGAAATGACGAGGTCTCTTGTTAGACTCCTGACCACTTCCCTGTGATAAGACCATCTCAATACGCCTGGCCACATTGGCCGCCTCCTGGAATAAAATATCAGTACCTGTCTCTCTGGCCATCTGGAGTCTAATAGGCTGAGCTAGCCCCTCAATAAACCTCCTCACCCTCTCTCGATCTGTGGGGAGTATATGGTAGCATGCCGGGCCAAAGTGATAAACCGAGTCTCATACTGGGTGACTAACATAGAGCCCTGCTGGAGATGCTCAAACTGCCTCCGAAGATCCTCTCTCTGAGTAACTGGTAGAAACTTCTCCAAGAACAACTCGAAGAACTGAGCCCAAGACAAAGGAGAAGATCCAACTGACCTGGTCAAGCAATAATCCCTCCACCAAGTCTTGGCGGTACCAGAAAGACGGAATGTAGCAAAATCAACCCCACTGGTCTCTACGATCCCCATGTTCTGAAGAACCTCATAGCAACTGTCTAAGAAATCCTGGGGGTCCTCTGATGGTGCACCAGTGAAATTAGTAGGAAACAACTTGGTGAACCAATCTAATCTCCACAAAGCATCGGCAAACATAGCTGCTCTATCAACTGCTTGTGCCACAATACCCGACTGAGCTACTCCAGTTATCTGAGGTGCTGGAGTCTGGAATTGAGTAGCTAACTCCTCTGATGTGCGGGTGGCAGGAGTCTGGGCCCCTCCCCCAGCCTGAGACACGGCTGGTGCTGTAGGAAGTATACCGGCCTGAGCCACGCTCTCCATAAGGCCCACTAAGCGGACCAGAGCGTCCTGAAGAACCAGGTGGCTATGAACCCCTCTGGGACCTAAGCTGGTCCAACGGGAACTGTTTGAGCAGGAACCTCACCGACAAAGTCTACCTGTGGGTCCTCTACTGGGGCTGCTGCTCTGGGCTGAGCCCTGCCCTTGCCTCGGCCTCTAGCACGGCCTCGGCCTCGGCCCCTCGTAGGAGATGCAACTGGAGGATCGGGATGCTGAGCGGTAGTTGAGGAAGCACGCGTTCTCGCCATCTGCGAGAGAATAGAAAGAAACTCAGTTAACATTTAGAAGTCAAATCGCACGATAGAGAAGAATAGATGTGAAGTTATTCCTAACTTTGCAGCCTCTAGGGGATAAGTACAGACGTCTCCGTACCGATCCCTCATACTCTACCAAGTTTGTCCGTGAATTGTGAGACCTAGGCAACCTAGTGCTCTGATACCAACTTGTCATGACCCGAAATCCCACCGTCGGGACCGTGATGGCGGCTAACGTTGAACCCGCTAGACAAGCCAACGTTCCGGTTAATATAACTTATTTCCTTACTATTTGGCATTTAAAAGAAAAGTAATATACAAGAACAAATATAAATAAGAGTGCGGAAGGTATGAAATCTGACAACTTAAGTAAATAGTATTACAAAATCCTTAATAAAACTCCCAGAATTGGTATCACAACTTCACGGATTGTCTAAGAATACTAAAAACAAAGGTCTGATAAACAAGTACTATTGTCTAGGAAATACAAAGAAAAGACAGAGAACGGAATGAGATAGGAGATGACGCCAAGGCCTGCGGACGCTTGCAGGACTACCTCAGTGTCACCTAGTGGACTGAAGGAAGCCTCCTCAATCAGTGTCCACTGGGTCCGGTACCGTAATCTGCACAACATAAAAAAGTGCAGGTGTAGCATCAATACAACCGACCCCATGTACTGAGTAAGTGCCGAGCCTAATCCCGGCGAAGTAGTGACGAGGCTAGGACACGACAAATAATATCACCTGTGCAGTTTAACAAAATATAACAGGAAATAACAACATGAATTAAGCAGTTAAGTACAATAACGGGGGGAAACATGCTGGGGAAAGGGGTAACAATTACTAAAATGACGGAACGAGGCAACAATGTAAATATCAAAATAATAACACGAATTAACAACACGATATGAACAAGTGAAAAGAAACGGCACGACATGTCCCCTCATGCTAAAGTATCACAACACGGCACGGAATGTTCCCTCGTGCATAAAAACATCACAATCACGACACAGAATGTCCCCTTGTGCATAAATATCAATCACACGGCACAGAATTTCCCCTCGTGCATAAATAAACATAATCATGGTACGGAATGTCCCCTCGTACGTAAATATCATAAACATGGCACGGAATGTCCCCTCGTGCATAAACAACATAAACATGGTACAGAATGTCCCCTCGTACGTAAATATCATAAACATGGCACGGAATGTCCCCTCGTGCATAAACAACATAAACATGGTACAGAATGTCCCCTCGTACGTAAATATCATAAACATGGCACGGAATGTCCCCTCGTGCATAAACAACATAAACATGGTACAGAATGTCCCCTCGTACGTAAATATCATAAACAAGGCACAGAATGTCCCCTCGTGCATAAATAACATAAACATGGTACGAAATGTCCCCTCGTACGTAAATATCATAAACATGGCATGGAATATCCCCTCGTGCATAAACAACATAAACATGGCACAGAATGTCCCCTCGTGCATAATTAACAAAAACAAAAGTTTGGTAAGAAAATCAACAATAAGAAACTATAAATGAAAAGAAATAATCAACAGTAATAATACCGCCCCGGCAAGGGACACCGCTATAACCAATCCTACACAAGTGTATAATTTAACAAAATATCTCTCAACCGCTCAAGTACTCAACATGGTTCACATCCAAGAATTTCCCTCAAACGAATAACTACCAAATCAATATTAAATCCATAACGTAATAAACCTCAATGAAAATCACATAATTGTTCATATTCGACTCACGGGCATGCTTGACCACAACATATAGGTACTCGTCACCTCACATATACATTGGACATGGAATAAACACGTAACAAATAATACTCAACACCTATTCCCTCAAGCTAAGGTTAGGCCAAACACTTACCTCGATGCCACGAACACAATTCAACCCTCAACTACCGCTTTACCTCTTGATTCCACCACCAACCCGCTCATATCTAGCCACAAGTTACTTAATTATATCAATAAATGCTAAATGAATCAATTCTAATGCATGAAAATGAGTTTTCTAATGTTTTTCCCAAAAAGTCAAAAATCGACCCCGGGCCCGCTCGGTCCAAACCCGAAATTCGGACCAAAACCCGATTACCCATTCACCCCCGAGCTCGGATATATAAATGGTTTTGGAATCAGACCCCAATTTGAGGTCTAAATCTCCAAATTTCAATATTCTTAGGTTTTTCCCAAAATTCCCAATTCCACCATTAAAATCCTAAATTCTAGGATGAAATCTTGTAAACAGAAGTTAAGGAGTAAAGAAAATTAGTTAGAAATCACTTACTAATGTTTTGGAGAAGAAAAAGTGTTTGGAAAATTGTCTCTTATGTTTTTAGGGTTTTGAAAAATGAAAAATAACTGAAAATCCCCCATCAGGCCCCCACCGCGGACCGCACAAAGACGACCGCGGTCGCGAAGGCCTTTTCGCGGCCGCGAAGGCCCTTCCGCGGACCGCACTGGCGGGTTCAGAAATCTGCACTTCTCTGAACCTGCAACAACCCTATTTTAAGCCTAAAAACATCCCGGGACCTACCCGAAACTCACCCGAGCCCTCGGAACTCCAAACCAAATGTGCACACAACCTCGAAAATATCTTACGGACTTATTCGTGTAATCAAATCACCAAAATAACATCATAAACCTCGAATTAAACCTCAAAATCAGTGAAATTTCTCAAAACTTCTTTAAACATCAATCTTTTTGCTTTTGAGGTCCGAATTACGTCAAATAGATTACGTTTCTTACCAAACTTTACAGACAACACATATAAATCATATCGAACCTGTATCGGGCTCCGGAACAATAATGCGGGCCCGATACCACTGGTTTCACATAATATTTCACTTTAAAAAACTTTTATATTTTTTAGAAAATAATTTCTTTTAAAAATTCATTTCTCAGACTGGAGACCTCGGACTTGTATTTGATTTGACTTCGTTCTTGATCTTGAATACTTGAATTGTTCTTCGTTCTTGAGCTGAGACTTGAATTATTGAACTTGAACTTGATTGTTTGAAGCTTGAAACTTGTAGAGAAATTTGCGGCGTTTGATCCATGATCTCTCTCTTGCTTCTTGTTATAACTTCTGGTGTCTTTTCTGAGTTATGAAGACCCCTATTTATAGTTGTGGAAGGGAGGAGTTGTGATAAGAGCAAATTCTTTCCGACCAATCAACTTGAAGTGTGACATGGCAGCATTTGATTGCCAGAACATGTCACTTGCACACGTGGCACGATTTCATTAGCCTTTTAATGTGACTTAGCATGCCTCGTCATTTTGACACGTGACACGATCTTATTAGCTCTTCCGTTTGAATTGGCGTGCTACGTCATTTGACACGTGGCACCAAACTGGGCTTCTAGGAAGACGTCATCTTGGGCTTAATGAAGTGGGGTTATCACTTTTAGCCCAATTAAATGGGCTAGCCCAATAGATTATGACTTATTTATTTAACCCATATATATTGAACTTATATTTATAATTCCATTATATTAGCTCATAATATTTATTTGGATCAATATATCTTGAATTTTAAAATATAATCCAAATTATTTTTTGAATTTAATTTAAATAAAATTTATATGTCTACAAATGCCCTACTTCAAGACTTGTGGAAGTACCAAACTATCGGCTTTGTAAGACGAGGCTTGAAGTGTCATACTTAAACGATTGAGCAATTCGCACGTCGCTCGTCACACAAATGAAAAGCTATCAACTTCCCAACCTTTCCAAGATGAACTGTTTGTTTTTCAATGTATAATTCATACCATGACTTCAATTAACAATTAATTATTCCCTGTTGAAATGGCTTTCTGCTATTTGACTCCAATTGTAATATTATTGCCGCTGAAGAGTCATTTCCTTGAAGTGACAATCCGCTTATTTGATTCCTGCTTTAGTCTACTAGTCAACCGATCCTCGTTGGACACAAATTCTTCTGTCATCTTAGCACTGCTCACACATCGAAGAAAGAACTTTCAACGCTGCCTTTCAAAATCTATATAAATCCCATGCGCTCATCTTTGTTCAATATCAATTCGCCTATTTGCAATCTATCTGTCTCTTTTTTGTTTTTAGAAGTAACTTCATAAAACTACGAAGTCCTCGAGACGAAGAACTCTAAAAGTTCATGCTGAATACCTTTAAAATTTGTGACGAAGCCCATAAAAGTTCGAAACGAAGATCTTTAAAAGTTCGCGATGAATACCTTTAAAATTTGCGGGAAAAACCCATAAAAGTTTGCGCGAAGATCCTTAAAAGCTCGTGGCTAAGATTTTTTAAAAGTTCACGGCGAAAACCTTTAAAAGTTCGCGGTGAAGACTTTACAGTATCTGAGCTAATGACTTCGTTTTATTTGAAAACTTGACTTTCTTTATCTCTGGCAAAGACCATTACACTGTCCAAGTCAAAGATTTTATTTTATCTGAGGCAAAGACCATTACACCTCCTGAGCCAAAGATTTATTTTGTCTGAAGCGAAGACCATTACACTGTCTGAGCTAAAGACTTCATTTTTATTTGAAGCGAAGACTATTACACCGTTTAAGCTAATGACTCCATCTTGTTTGAAGATTTAACTTCATTTTATCTGAGGCATAGACCATTACACCATCTGGGCCAAAGATTTATTTTGTCTTAAGCGAAGACCATTACACCGTCTGAGCTAAAGACTTCATTTTATTTGACGCGAAGACCATTACACCGTCTAAGCTAATGACTTCATCTTGTTTGAAGATTTAACTTCATTTTATTTGAGGCATAGACCATTACACCGCCTGAGCCAAAGATTTATTTTGTCTGAAGCGAAGACCATTACACCGTCTAAGCTAAAGATTTCATTTTTTATTTGAAGCGAAGACTATTACACCGTGTAAGCTAATGACTCCATCTTGTTTGAAGGTTTGACTTCATTTTATCTGAGGCATAGGCCATTACAGCGTCTGGGCCAAAGATTTATTTTGTCTTACGCAAAGACTTTGCTTTTTCCATGCTTGGTAGGATTAGTTTTGAGATATGATACATTATATTATGAATTTAAGGCCATGAATATCGCATTTCTAAGCTAAATGCTAATAAACATTTTTCTTCTCTTTTTGCAGTCTAAACATGGTTTACTTCAAAGACTCAAGAATTTCTTACTCTAATTCGTAATGCCTTATTATCTCGGACCATAAGGGAAGCAAGGAAGGGACAAAGTTACTAGTTGATAGGTCACTAATCGGCCAATATGCTGCAGCTTCATGGGTACCTTTGAGGGACCCACCTTATTTGGTAGGCTGGACGCTTGAATACTTCAAATTGATGATGACTTAAAATCGGAGACTTCAACTTGAATACTTAGACTCTTATTAAAGAAGCTACAATAATTCCATCAAAGACCTCAATTTGACATGGAGGACTTACCCCCATTGATCCATCAAGACAAGATAGAGGGTTCAACAAAAGAATACGTGTACACCTAATTTTCTAGTGTCGATCAAGTGAATTATATTCCATCATGCCTCATTTGAAAAATGCCTTGGGTAATATGTATTTTTCGAACTCATATGACTGAAGACATCAACTTGAAGACCGACATACTTGAAGACTTCGAGGGCTTAAATATTTCAGCTTCTCTTTTGCTTTACATCGTCCGACTTTTATCTTAGTCGCATAACTTTTTAGCTTTACGCGCTTGTACCGAATGATTCATATCTTATAGTGAAAGAGTCAAAATAATGAACCGTTTAATTTTCTGGAAACTAGACTTCAAGATCTAAGACATATCCAAAATTTGGAATCAAAAACTTTGATAATCTTTCCAGATATTATTTGTAAGCTAACTTCAAATTCCGACATGTTGATGGTTTCAGATTTGCGCAGTTTCACCAAAAAAATTATATCTTGGCGTAGAAATGTCAAAATTATGAACCGTTTGATTTCCTGAATACTAGACTTCAAGATCTAAGACATATCCAAAATTTGGAATAAAAAACTTTGAGAATATTCCCATATATTATTTTAAAGCTAACTTCAAATTCCGACACGTTGATAGTTTCAGATTTGCGCAGTTTCACCAATAAATTTATATCTTGGTGTAGAAACGTCGATATTATGAATCGTTTGATCCATTGGAAACTTAACTTCCAAATCTATAACATATACAAAATGCAAAACTTAATGCCTTAAGGATAATTTCAGATAATATTTTGAAGTCAACTTTTGTTCCTGATTTGCCGACAATTTCAAATTAGCGCGACTTCACAAAAATATTTGTATTTTGGTGTGGGAGCCTTGATATTGTAAGACCTTTTTAATTGTAAAAAATTGAAATTCAAGAGATTCATTCTCACCAAATATCTTGGGTCCATGTCTCTCTGAATTTAAAATGTCATGAAGGCATACCATAATAACTTGAAGGTTTGGCGAATGTGAAGGCATAACGGATCGCTGGACTTCAATGCAAATGCTTGGAAACCTCCAAAAAAGATATTAATCATTTTATTGAAGACATCAATTTACCATAGCAGCTTGTCCCCTTTAAATCAAATGGGATACACAGTTTAACAGGAGAATGGTATCCCAACTCGATTTTTAAATACCTATTGAATGAATTACATTCCATCATATTTCATTCGGACAAAGATTGAGGGGTTATGTATCTTTTGAACTTATGCGACTGAACTCAGAATGAAACTCCAAGCTGCCTACGTACCTCGGTGAAGAGGATCAAGTCATACCGTAGTGCAGAATGGGTAGGTTGTTTTTTATATGTCCTAACTTTTGCCTAGGCCGCCTCTTTCGAGGTTTTCAACCTAGCGGACTTATTTTTTTTTTGTGGGCCGTACACTGTTTAGACTCATGCGGTCCAGGAGTAACATGCAATTTATGCTCATGCGTTAAGGAGCGTTGCAACTTCAAGGATAATACTTCTTCAAAAACTTGCCATTAATAGGGCCGATTCTCATGCCATCTGCATCAACCAGCTTGTAAGCCCCACTTGAATAAGCTTCTTGCACGACATATGGCCCATAACATTTTGAAGTGAACTTCCCTACAGGTTTATGGGAAGTAATAATGGGTCTTCTTATGGAAAGGACTTGATCTCCTACTTGAAAGGATCTCGGGCGAACTCTTTTATTGAAGGCACGAGACAATCGAGCTTGATAACATTCAAGACTCTGTTGAGCTTCCAACCTCTTCTCATCAAGAGCCTCCAACTCTGCTAATCGAAGTCGAGCATTTTCTTCATCAGTGATCCCTTCTTGAGTAGCCAGTTGTAATGAAGGTATTTGACGCTCAAGTGGCAAGACGACTTCGACTCCATAGACGAGTGAATACGGAGTCGCTTGTGTTGGCATGCGGTGAGTCGTACTATATGCCCATAGAGCTTCTTCCATACAGTCATTCCAATCTAATTTGGATTTGGAGACGACTTTCTTCAGCAGGTTGCATAGAGTTTTGTTGAATGCCTCAGCTAGACCATTGGCGGCACCATTGTACATCGAAGAGTTAAGTTGCTTGAAGCCAAAGAGATCACAAATCTTGTTCATCAACCTATTATCGAATGGCTTTCCATTATCCGTTATTATGTAACGAGGAATGCCGAATCGATAGATTATGTTTACTCGGATAAAACTTGCAACATTTTCCTTTTTTACCTCCTTAAGAGCAAAAACTTCGGCCCATTTTGAGAAGTAGTCAGTTGTAGCCAAGATGTATAAGTGCCCACCAGAAGACTTCGGCAGTGGTCCCACAACATCCAATCTCCAAGCGTCAAACGGCCAGGATGCAACAGTCGGGTGCAATACTTCAGGAGGTTGATGAATAAAATTCACATGGAATTGACAAGCCTTGCATCTTCGAGCATAGTCCAAGCAATCGTTTACCATCGTTGGCCAATAATATCCCATCCTTTTTATATGGAAGTGGAGCTTTGGTCCAGACTGGTGCGACCCACATACCCCAGAATGTGCCTCTTGCAAAGCTTGGAGTGCTTCTTCTTCCCCTAAGCATCGCAAGAGTACTCCCTCGAATGACCTTCTGTATAGAGTATCTTTGTAGTAAAGGAAGCGAGGTGCACGACGACGGATCTCAGTCCTTCTCCTTGGGGTTTCTAGAAGTATCCCGTAGCATAAGTAGTCAATAATGGGTTGTCGCCATTCTTCTTTCTCAACTTCAGAAACAACGACAAGATGCTTAAGTTCATTTTCTTCACCTTCAGCCTCATTTAGTGGCGGTACTACCCATTTTTTGCAGACAGTAACTTGCGCTTGATCAGGCAGTGTTAACGATGAAGCTAAGGTAGCTAAAGCATCAGCCTTCTTATTTTCTTTCCTTGGCACATGCTGAATAGTCACATCATCGAGCCACCATATTAACTTTTTAGCATAATCACGATATGGGCGTAGTTCAGGCTTCTTAACCTCATAACTACCCAAAAGCTAATTGACCACTAACTGGGAGTCACCAAGGACTTGCAATTTCAATTGCTTCATATCAACAGCCATTTCGAGCCCCAATATTAATGCTTGATACTCAACAACATTTTTGAAACATAGTTGTGTCAAGGTGAAGGAGTATGGCAAGACTTCACCTTGGGAAGTGACAAATACTACACCAGCACCAGCTCCTCCACGATGCGCAGCACCATCAAAGTACATTTTCCATGGAAGTTGAACTTCAACGACCATTGCGTCCTCATCAAGTAGTTCATCAGTTAGCTCCCAGTCATCAGGTATCGGATGATCTGCCAAGAAGTCTGCTAATGCTTGTCCTTTTACAGCCTTTTGAGGGATGTACAAAATATCGAATTGTTGAAATTGGAGATACCATCTTGCTAGTCGATCACTAAGAATAGGTTTTGACATCACGAACTTGATGGGATTTTCTTTGGAAACAAGACAGACAACATGAGCTTGAAAGGAGTGCTTCAAATTTTGAATTGAGAAGACTAACGCCAAACACATCTTTTCAATTGGTAAATAATTCAGCTCATTTGGTGTCATCATCCTGCTCAAGTAGTAAAGGGAGTTTTCTTTCCCCTCACTATTTTCTTGGGCCAACAGTGCTCCAACAGACCTTTCTTACGCCGCAATGTATAGTATCAATGGCTTTCCAGGTATAGGAGCTGTTAAGACTGGAGTCTTCATCAAGTAGGCTTTGATACTTTCGAAGTCGTTGCTACAAGCTTGGTCCCACTTGAAAGGAACGCCTTTCTTCATGAGGCGACTAAATGGTTGGCACCTTCCAGCTAGGTTCGAGATGAATCTCCTAAGATATGCTAGCTTTCCTTGCAGACTTTTAAATTCATGAATATCCCGAGGCTCAGGCCTTTTCAAAATAGCATCCACTTTGGCTTGATCAATTTCGATCCCTCGATGTCGGACAATAAATCCAAGGAACTTTACTGAAGTAACTCCAAAGGCACATTTCAATGGGTTCATCCTAAGTTGGTACCTCCGGAGCAACTCAAATGTCATTCTCAAGTCTTTCAAATGGTCGCCCTTCTTTATTGATTTTACCACCAAGTCGTCAACATAGCATTCGACATTCTTGTGGAGAAGATGGTCGAAAATATTCTGCATAGCCCTTTGGTAAGTAACACCAGCGTTCTTCAAGCCAAAAGGCATTACCTTGTAGCAATAAATACCCTTGGGGTGCGGAATGCAGTAAGCTCTTCATCTTTTGGTGCCATGCGGATTTGGTCATAGCCCGACGAACCGTCCATGAAAGACATTGCCTCGTAACCAGTAGTAGCATCGATCATCAGCTCTGGAATAGGAAGCGGGAATTCATCTTTGGGACACGCATTGTTGAGATCCATGAATTCAACACATACTCAAATCTGTCCATTCTTCTTCCTTACAAGGACAATACTTGAAACCCATGTTGGGTATTTAACTTCCCAAATAATTCCAGCTTCAATGAGTTTGTTAACTTCGGTTTCAATCAGGGGAACCAAGTCCAGCCTAAAGCGCCTATGAGCTTGCTTAACAGGACGAGCGCCATTCTTGACCGCAAGGTGATGGACTGCCACTTTAGAGTCCAAGCCAGGCATTTCTTTGTAACTCCAAGAAAAGACATCCCTAAACTCCTTGAGTAACTCAATATAAGTGCTTTCTTCATCAACTTCTAGTAAAACACTTAGGTAGGTGGGTCTTGGTTCTTCATCAGTGCCAAGGTTAACTTCTTTTAAAGCATCAACAGTTCCCTTCACCCCTTCTTCAAGTTCCGGGGGAGAATCTTTCGCATCTTCATTTTCTTGAGGGTCCCCGTCGTTGAAGAATATGTGATAACACGGTGAAACATCGTCCAATTTCTCATCATCCTCCATTAGAGATAAAACACCATGCTCGCTTTGTGCAGTAACATGATACGAAGAACCCACACTTTCTTCGTGTTCATCACGTTCTTTAGTGTATACCACAGTGTATGTCTTCACCTTTAGTACTTCATCACACGAAACCATGACTTCTTTTTGTTGCCTCATTCTAGAAGGAACCAAACTTTGGAAATCTTTAGAGATCCTCTGAATTTTGGGCAAAGCGGGTGTTCTTGTATTTCGATAAGTTCTCTAGAACTTATTCCCCTTCTTTAATGGACCCAATGTCTCAAATACGGAAGTTCTCACAGTTGATTTTCCAAGTCTGTCAAAATTAGAAGGCCTGTTAGAAGTGGCAGATTCATTTTCTACAGTGATGTGATTGCTACTCACCCTTCTGATGGAGATGCGCACTGGTGACGGTTGCTTGTATTCCAAACCTTCACGTGGTTACCTCGTAGCATCTTCTGATGGGAGCTTCCCTAACTTTGACGGCTCATCGGGATTGTATCCAGCTTTCACAAATAGCTTGTAAGCGTTAGGATCAAAACCTTCATTTGTTCGCTTTGTAAGGAGTGCCACATTCTACAAACGATTTTGAGCTACAAAGCCTGCAAGCGGCTTTGAGGACAACTTGACTGCCTCAATTCGTTTTACCAGAAGAGTTAACTCCTTTAGCGTGTTGGTTTGGAGATTAGATGATTCTCCCTCGTCTTTCTTAATTTTATGGACATATTGGAACTTAGGACTTACTTTCTTGCCATAAGATGCAATATCCCCTCTATGGGATTTATTCACGTTGGGTTGTACCTCCTTAGTAACAAATTTGGCTTTACCAATAATTACCTCAGCTCTTTTAGCTATGGGGTCGTCATTCTTGCTTTTTATGCCATCATCAACTTTTAGCTCCCTCACAATGTGGTTCTTCAAGTAGAACTTTGCATCAGCGAAGTGTGACTCTGCCTCGGTGAGTGGTGCATCATCGGCAATTATCGTCTTCTCTACTTCACCCTCATAGTATTTTAAACATTGATGGTAGGTAGACAAAACTACTTTGTTATCATGTATCCAAGGCCTTCCAAGCAAGACATTGTATGAAGTCCTCACATCGATCACATGCAGCCATGCGCTTGATTTCATATCTTCAATGGTGATTCCCATCCTGATCGCGCCAATGGCTCTTTTCCCCCCTTGGTTGAATCCTTGGATCATCACACAACTTTCTGAGAGTTCGTTCATGGGAATACCAAGTTGTTTCACAGTGTTAATTGGCAAAATGTTCAATGAGGATCCTCCATCAACGAAAATTCATTTTACCCTTTCATCACGCATATAGCCAACCAGGTACAATGGGCGGTTATGAGAAGTGTCACCTAGCAGAAGATCGTCATATGTGAACGTGACTTTTTCCTCACAAGCATTAACTTCTTGAGGAGTGGACTTGGTGAGATTTTCCGAAGATAGTGCCAATGGTAGGTAATCACTCTTTTCTTTCCCCTCGTTAGTATGGCAACAAGAGGCATCAATACCCCAATGGGAAATCTTCGAGCGGAACCAACTTGGTACAAACTCCTCCAAGGTCACTGGATGTCGTGGCTTTTGAGGGTGGTGCACTTCCACTTTCGCTCTTTTTTCATGCTTAACTGGATTCCATCTCCTAGGTCTTTTCACCATAATGCTCTTTGTTGGTTGTTCCATTGATCCTTTTCATGGGCTCTTTTGTGGCACCTACTGTAACGACCCGACCGGTCGTTTTGCGTATTAATACCCCGTTCCCCTAAATGAGACTTCTCATAGCGGCTTCATGTGATTTATGACTTGCGGAGACGGGTAGTTTGGGATTTGGAAGTGTTTAGAGTGCTATAGGAACACTTGGTTCCTTAAGGTTGGCCTTATTGGCCAAGTTTGACTTCGGTCAATATTTTTAGCAAACGACCTCGAAATTGAGTTTCAACAGCTTCAGTAGCTTCGTATGATGATTTCGGACTTGGGCGTATGTTCGGAACGGGTTTTCAATGACCCGAAAGTATTTTGGCGCCCAATATGGAAATCAAGATTTTCGAGACCGGGAATAGTTCTGTTATGTCATTCATGACTTGCCTGCAAAATTTGAAGTCATTCCGAGTAGTATAGGTCAGTCCGACGCATCGTTATAGAAATCAAGAACTTGAAGTTCTTGAGTTTGATTCAATTTGGTTTTGGGGTCGAATTTTGAGTTTTGTTGTTGTTTTTCACGTTCCGGTAATTCGAGCGAGTCCGTATCATGAATACAGACTTGCCAGTGCCTTTGGACGGAGTCCCGAGAGGCTCGGGTGAGTTTGGACCCCCGGAGCGCCATGGAGTCTTCTTTTGCTTATCTTCCCGTCTACTTATTCCAGACCGTGGGATTGTATATATATTTTGTCTCTTGTATGTTCAGCTAGATTGCCCGTGACACTCGTGACACTGTTCCTGGCACACACATAGTGGTTATTTTGAGATTTTGGGCTGTACATATATATATATATATGCTCGTATATCAGATCACGCTTCTTCATGGCTATTTTATCTACCCCTGGGTTATTGTCTTTCGATATCATGTTTTAACCTGTTGAATTCAGTAATTTGGTGAACTATTTAATCAAATAAAAAGGAACACTTAGTGAAATTTATGTTGGCTTGCCTAACCCTGTTTTTGGGCGCCATCACGACCTGAGTTAGGATTTTGGGTCGTGACACCTACGACGAGTCACCAACGTCCAACCTCCATCGTCTTCAAGTTGATGGTCTTCAACTTTGTGGTTTTCCAGTAATTCTTCATCTTTACCTTCTTTAAACCCGCATAATTCATCCGGACTGAATGAGCCAAAGGTGATAGAAACTTGGTTTGCGCTTTCTTTCTCATCTTCAAGCACAATCTTCTTTTCACGAGCCAAGTCCATAACTTTGTCCTTGAAGACAAAGCACTTCTCCAGAGGGTGGCTCACAAGTCGATGATATTTGCAGTAATTTGGGTCATCAATTTTCCCAACTTCATTTGGTTGCTTCATATCCGGAAGCTCAATGAGATTTAACTCGAGGAGTTCTTCAAAAGTAGCTGGCACATCAGAATCCAGAAACGGGTACTCTTTCTCCTGCATTTCTTTTAGAGTCAACTTTCCACTTGGCTTATCTTGAAACGGAGTGGATTTCATACTCTGCTTCTTTCTCACCTTCATCGCGAACGTCAAGGGTGATGTGTTGACATTCATAGCTTCTTTATTTTCAGATCTCGGTACAAACTTGCTCCTTTTTCTAACTTCTTGCTAGTAATTCCCTTTGCGAGATTCATAGATGGGCAACCTTTCATTTCCGGCGGAGGCCATGCTCAATTCCATGTCATGGGCACGAGTTGCAAGTTCTTCAAATGTGCTAGGCTTGATACCTTGCAAGATGTAACGCAATACCCAATGCATACCTTGGATGCACATCTCTATGCCAGAGGCTTAACTAAGCCTGTCTTTACAGTTGAGGCTTGCATTCCTCCAACGATTGATAAAGTCGATAATTAGTTCACTCTTCCGTTGACGAGTATTTGTGAGTTCTATCATACTCACAGTACGTCTCGTGCTATAAAAGCGATTGAGGAATTCTTGCTCTAGTTGATCCCGGCTATCAACAGATCCATCCTCGAGGTCTGTGTACCAATCAAAAGCATTTCCTTTTAATGAGCGGACAAACTGCTTGACGAGGTAATCTGTGATGACCAAAAAGGGTCATAATGTGTAAATTTAACTAAAACTGTGTTCCGAGGCTCTGAAAGCCTCCGTTAATCTCACCTCGATATGCGTGCATAGCCCGAGCGCGTAGCCGGGAAGCTGTTATGTGGAAAATTGATAAAAGGATGTTTTATAATAATTATTTGATTAAAGTTGACTTCGGTCAATATTTTAGGTAAACGGACCCGGACCCGTGATTTGACGGTCCTGGAGGGTCCGTAGGAAAATAGGGGACTTGGGCGTATGCCCGGAATCAAATTCCGTGGTCCCAAGTCCGAGAAATGAATTTTTAAAGAAAATTATTTTTTGAAAAATATAAAGACTTTTGAAAATAAATTTTGATGTAAAACTCATGTTACCGGGCCCGTATTATGGTTCCGGAGCCCGAAGCAGTTTTAATATGGTTATTATGTGTTGTCCGTAAAATTTGAAAAGAAACGGACTTGGTTTGACGTGTTTCGGATCAAAAATGGAAAATTTAAAGTCTATGAAGGTTTGAGAAAATTATATAGATTTTGGAGTGTAATTCATTGTTTTTGATGTTATTTTGGTGGTTTAATTACTCGAATAAGTCCGTAGGATGATTTTGAAGTCGTGTGTATATTTGGTTCTGAGCCCCGAGGGCTCGGGTGAGTTTCGGGTAAGTGTCGGAGTGCAAAAGAGTTGGAAAATCTGGTGTTTTTATGTTGTATCTGGTGTCTGGTGATTTACTCTATGCAATCTCATAGGTATAGTCGAAATCGCATAGAGATGAGAGTGGGGGAGGGGTCAGTTGCCTTATGCGATCGCACTAGGGGGTCTGCGATCGCACAAGGTTAGTAGAGCTGGGGGGGGGGGGGTCTGGTCTAATGTTCTGTGCGATCGCACGTGTATCTCCGTGATCGCAGTGTTGGGGCTAGGGAGTACTGTGCGATCGCATTATATTGTCCGCGATCGCAAAGCTTAAGCAGCCAGTCCTCTATGCGATCGCAACTCTTTTCCCGCGATCGCATAGGTCATTTTCGCCCAGTTATTTTAAAGACCCAAAATCAGAATATTCATTATGGGATTTCTCATTTTTTCACTACCTTCTTCTTCTCCACACCTCCTTTGGTCATTTTTGAAGAGCTTCATCACCATAGATTCATAGGTAAGCAATTCTAACTCTAATTTCTTCCATTTTCTTCATCAATTATTAGATTCTAGGCCTAAAATCATGGAAATCAAGGGTAGAAATTGGGGTTTTGGGTAGAGTTAGGGCTTTTTGAATTTTTGGGAATTCAACCTCGTTTTGGGGTCGGATTTCAAAACAAATTATATATTCGGGCTCGTGGGGGAATGGGTGATCTGGTTTTGGTCCGAGCCTCGTGTTTGGACCAAGCGGGCCCGGGGTCAAATTTCGGAATTTTTGGAAGATTGTTGGGAATTCTATAATTAGGCTTTGCAATTGAATTATTGAGTCATTATTGATATTATTGAGTCGATTGTGTCTAGATACTATCAGTTCGAAGTTGGATTCGAGAGGGAAAGCGGTGTTAGAGGCTTGATTTGCATTCTTGGAGCCGAGGTAAGTGTTTGGCCTAACTTTAGTGAGGGAATATGTGTTGAGTCGTATGTGCTACTTGTTTTATCATGTTCAATGTATAGGTGAGGTGACGAGCACTCATGCATTGTTTGTCAAGCATGCCCGTGAGTCTATTTTGGTGAATTACATGTTATTACTCCGATATTTATTGTGTTACGAAGTAGTTTCCTTTGGGAAGTTGTCTAATTGCTGAGAATACTTGCTTAAGTACTTGTAGGATGATGTCTTCGTTGAGAATCCAATTCATTAAGTTATGTACTCGTAAGAGATTGGTTATAGCTGAGTCCCTTGCCGGACAATGTTACTATTTTGGTTGATATTCCCCTTGTTGGGTGGTTATGAACTGTATTTCACACTGTTGAATTCCTTGCCAAGTTGTTATTTGTTGTTGATTTGGGTGAGGAAGAGTGTAAATCACGAAGGGTGATGTCGTGTATTCATTTCATTGTGAGGAAGAGAGTAAAAACACGAAGGGTGATGTCGTGCCATGATTTATATTGCTTTCATTTATACATTGCATAGTAAGGAAGAGAGTAAAAGCACGAAGGGTGATGCCGTGCCATGACTTTACATTTAAAAGCACGAAGGAACATGCCATGCCCATTTATATATTTATTGCATTGTGAGGACGAGAGTAAAAGCACGAAGGGTGATGCCGTGTACATACTTGTTTGAGTTACTATTTCCTGTTGACTTGTTTCTTTTGTATTTTTGGTTGTTCAGTTATTCACCTTTGATTCTCACTTGTTACCCCCACTACTTGTCCCTGTATTACTATGCTTAACTGCTTATTTCTTGCTATTTTCTCTAGTATATATTATAGAACTGTACATGTAAATTGTTGTGGTCGTGTCTAGCCTCGTCACACTTCGCCGAGGTTAGGCTCGGCACTTACTCAGTACATGGGGTCGGTTGTACTGATGCTACACCTGTACTTATTTATGTTGTGCAGATTACGCAGCCGGATCCAGTGTACACCGTTAGAGGGAGTATCCTTCAGTCCATACAGGCGACACCGAGGTAGTTCCGCAGACGTTCGTGGACCTTGGCGTCACCTTCTATCTTTTCGTTTCTGTCTTATCTTGGTATCACAGACAGTTGTATTGTTCATTTCAGACTCTTGTTGTAGTAATCTTAGACAGTCCGTGAGATTTTGTGACACCAATTCTAGGGGATTACGTACGGAAATTTTGTGACAATTATTATATTAATATATAGACTCGCAGCTTCCGCATTATTATTAATTGTTTATGTTCATTATTTCACTTTTAAATGACTTAAGTAAAGAAAGTTAGTAAATTAACTCAAACGTTGGATTGTCTAGCGGGTTCAACGTTAGACACCATCACGGCCTGAAGTTGGGATTTCGGGTCGTGACATGATCTCCATAAGTTCCAGCATTGTTGCATGTCTCAACGAAGTGCGCCACATGTTGCTTTGGATTGCCTTTGACATCAAACTGTTGAAATTTTGGAGGTTGATAGCAAGCATGCATCTTCAACATATCAATCCTCGCAGTGTATGGCTTTGCGTATGTAAGGGAAGACTTGGTAGCAACTTCGTACTTACTTTTGATAATTCCTTCGATGAACTCCTTCAGTTGATCGATTGGAACCATCCCTTCAAACGAGATAGGGATAGCCTTATTGGATGCAACTTGTCTTGGGGGAGGATCAATCTCTTGAACTTCTGGGAGTTTGCCAGGTGCATGAGTGGATTCTTCTTCCATCAAGATTCCGACCCTGTCTGTTAGCTTGTCAATTCTAGCATCTTGATTTTGCATGCATTTGGTCAAGCTAGCGATTTCTTCCGTCAGGTTTGCCAACTGTTCCTCCACAGATGAAGTGTTTGTCACCATGGATTGCATGATTGTTGTGGACGATGGAGAGTAGCATGGATTGTCACACAGGTTGATCCTTGATTGGCTCATGCTATGTGGTGTAAGTGGGGAGGATCCATCACTCGAAGCGTCATCATCTTCCTTCACAGAAGAGTGCTTGGATCCGGAGAGGTCAAGCAGAGCAAGAGCCTTCTTGATCTTTTCAGCAACATCGCTTCCTCCTGCCGGTGCGTTTGTGGGAGATATTGCTCCTTTTGAGGATGAAGATCCGAAAACAGGGGTAGATGCAGACGGCACTTGGGGTGCTTGTTGTCCTAAAGAGCTTTCTTTGCTCCTTGTAACTGGTCCAAAGCTTCCAAAGGTAACTTCGAGTATGTTTTCCACATCAGCATAGAACCTGGAATTAGCAGCCTTAGCACAAGATGCACCGGAGTTGATTTTCTTGGAAGCCATTTCGTTGTTCTTGAACTTTGGTGATTGAAATGTTGAGATGAGAGGTAGAGATTGTCCCTCTGGGCGTGCCAGAATTTGTAGACAATAAATTTGCGTCGAGAAAATAAAATCAAGACTGAAAAATGTCGTAACAATCGTAGTATTTGATTTCAAATATTTGAGCGTTACAATCTCTATGAATCCTTTGATTCTACTTTTCTAGTATAAAATCAAGGGCCTTTGAGCTTGATCTTTAATTTGAATTTGATTTATCCGTCGCGAACACTTTGATTGTTGCCACGAATTGTATCACGAACAAGTAGCCTTGATCTTGAGCGCCTTGTATTTGATTTGAATTCGTTCTTGATCTTGAATACTTGAATTGTTCTTCGTTCTTGAGCTTGGACTTGATTTATTGAACTTGAACTTGATTGTTTGAAGTTTGAAACTTGTAGTGAAATTTGCGGCGTTTGATCCACGAGCTATCTCTTGCTTCTTGTTATAACTTCTGGTGTCTTTTCTGAGTTATGAAGACCCCTATTTATAGTTGTGGAAGGGAGGAGTTGTGATAAGAACAAACTCTTTCCGACCAATCAAATTGAAGTGTGACATGACCGCATTTGATTGACCAGAACATGTCACTTGCACACGTGGCGCGATTTTATTGGCCTTTTAATGTGACTTAGCATGCCTTGTCATTTTGACACGTGGCATGATCTTATTAGCTCTTCCGTTTGACTTGGCGTGCCACGTCATTTGACATGTGACACCAAACTGGGCCTCTAGGAAGACGTCATCTTGGGCTTAATGAAGTGGGCTTATCACTTTTAGCCCAATTAAATGGGCTAAAGCCCAATGGATTATGACTTATTTATTTAACCCATATATATTGGACTTATATTTATAATTCCATTATATTAGCCCATAATACTTATTTGGACCAATATATCTTGAATTTTAAAATATAATCCAAATTATTTTATGGATTTAATTTTAATAAAATTTATATGCCTACAAAAGGTATAACAAATTAAAATACTTTACGTTTTCATTTATGATTTTGATTGATTTTTTAAACCTTAGAAGGTAGTAACTAATTATTAATGATATAGTCCAAGGTCATGGATTGAGGAGCTTGAGCTGGAACTTCAGGAGAAGGAGCTGGTGCAGCCTGTGCTGGTTCATGAGAAGGTTGATCATGTTCATGGTGATGTTGATCATGATGATGATGGTGCGAACGATGATGGTGATGGTGATGATGATGATGGTGGTGATGATGATGGTCATGACCATGCTCAGGAGCTGGTGGTGCAGATGGTGAGACAACTGGTGTTTCCTCTGAAGGTGCAGGTGAACTAACCGAGGCTTCTTCTGGAGATGGCGAAACAGCTGGAGAACTACTAGAGACGATGTCTGAAGAAGAAGGTGAAATATCTACTGATGAAGAAGATGGTGATATAAGAGGAGCATTTGTGGTTGTAGAAGAGATATCTGGAGCTGGAGCTTCTTCAGGAGAAGGTGTGGAAATTGGAAGATCATCAAAAGAAGGTGAAATTCTTGAGATTTGAAAGAAGTGATCTCTTCTTAGGGAGAGAGTTGGAGTTGAAAACATCAAGACAAGAACAAGGACTAGAAGAGAAAGATGTGAATGTGAAGTGGCCATTTTTGTAAATCACTTAGTTGTGATGATGATACTTCAATGGTGAAAAATTATGAATAAAACTGTGGCTTATATGATGGAACAATGGTCTTGTGGTATTAAATTCTTGTTTATCTCCTCTTTGTTTTGTATTTACCTGCATTTAATCAAAATTGCCTCAATCTTGCTAGAGGTTTGGTAGCAATAAATTATAAGTGCTATTTTCACGTCTAATTAAAGAAATTTTGAGGCCATATATAATAAGGCATCTTCTTTTCTCTTTTTGGTTTATTAAGAAAAGTACAGTTGTGATCAAGCCAATGGGAGTTTAGTATGAACTCATAGTAGAAACTGGTTAAAATCTTGAATGGTACTCCCTGCGGTCTACTAGTGACCAATTTGCTTTTTTATTTTTGTCCAAAATAAATATTCATTTATATAATCAAAAACGAATTTAATTTATTTTTACAAAATAACTCTTATTATATATCCCTAAAAAGTTTTCTTACTCCTCATATTAAATATTTAATTAAAGGTAGTTTAATCATACTAGGTATTTTTTTATAGGATTCCGTATTTTCTTAATGAGCGTGCCAAAAGCAAATTTGTCACTTATTGTGAACCGGAGGAAGTAATGTGTAAGGAAAAAGGGTCAAACCTCAAAGTTAATGATTAAATAAAAAGTATAAAAAGAATTAAATTCTATGGAATTTATATAGTATAGACTTTACCTGCATTTTTACTTAAGACTACCTTAACCTTGCTAGACATTTGGTAGCATTAAAGTAGTGTATTCAAAATTTGAGTTCACGAATTAGTTTATAAACTCAATTCATTATCAATGAATAAACATTTTAGGAGCCATTCTTTTTGTATTTTCCGTTTAAATATCAGTTTTGATTAACCCAGTCTGGGTTTAGTTAGAACTTAGAACTGATAATAGTAGAGACGTAGATATCCAGTCTGGGTTTAGTTAGAACTTAGAACTGATTATAGTAGAGACGTAGATATGCAACATGATGATCTTTTTGTGTATATTGCGTTCTCCTTTATTTGCTTTATATGCAATATAAGCAGCGAAATTAGGAATTACTTTTGTTAGGAAAGTATTGGAGGTGGATAGTACGAACTATTGTGCTAACTATAGCACCTTCCCGGGTAATAATACAAATTAAGAGCCTCTTTGGCCAAGTTTCTTGGAGGTTAAGCGTATTTATTTTTTCCTTTAAAATTTTAATTTTTAAAATGGTGAGGTGTTTGGCCTAGTCGGATAAGTGTTTATGAACAACATCAGAAGCAATTTTTCTACGTTGGAAAACTAATTCTTGCTTTTTCCAAGAAGCAAAAACAGAAACAGAAAATTAATTTTTAAGACAAAAATATCCATACCATAATGTTATCATTCCCGAATTATCCCTTATTGATTTTACTTTTTTAATCTTCTCATTTTTGTTTCTATGATCTCTCTTCTCTTTTTTATGTAAAGGATACTTCTTTAGGACCAGAATAAAAAGGTTAAAATGTCACCTATTAGGACCGGGG
>ML269384.1:0-34463 GCA_005239495.1 Nicotiana undulata | reverse complement strand
AAAAACCTGCAGTATAATTGTTGTTATTGACTTGATATAGATTGGTTATACTGTAATTGATGTATTAGAGTTGATAGGCTTGAAATCGAATGGTTGTAGTGAGAATTCAGTCAATTAGCCTTTTAAAATAGCCTTAAAAAGGGAAAAGTCAACTAAGAGTTGACTTATTAGTAAATGACCTCGGAATGCGGATTTTATGGTTCGAATAGCTTCGTTAGGTGATTTGGGACTTAGGAGTATGTTCAGAATAATTTTGTGATGTCTGGTGTAGAATTAGGCTTGAATTGGCGAAAGTTAGTTTTTGGTGATTTACGGTCGGCAGTGGAAAATAGGCTATCGGGGCCGAAATGGAATTCCGACAGTTGGAACAGGTTTTTAATGTCATTTTGGACTTGTTCGCAAAATTTCAGGTCAATCGGAGTTGATTTGGATAATTTCGGCATCATTGGTGAATTTTAGAAATTTCAAATTTCTTAGGCTTGAATCCGATGTAATTTTTGGTGTTTTGATGTTAGTTTTGGTGTTTCGAGAGTGCAACTAAGTTTGAATGATATTATGGGATGTGTTGGTATATTTGGTTGGGGTCCCGAGGGGCTCGAGATTGATTTCGGATGGTTAACGGGCACTTTTGGACTTAGGAGAAATGCTGGTTTTCTGGTGTTAGTGCAACAGGAATTTGTTCACTGCGATCGTGAGGAATGGTCCGCGATCGCATAAGGTTAAAGGAAGGTAGGGGAAATTTGTGCATCGCGATCGCAGAAGTGAGGGTGCGATCGCGTAAGGTGAGTGGCTTAAGCAGTGCGATCGCGTGGACTTGATCGCGATCGCGTATGGTTAGTCAGGCGCGTGGGGAGTGAGGTCAAACGTTCTTCGCGATCGCGTGAGAATAGTTTCGATCGCGTAGGTTGAGGCTCTATTGAACCGCGATCGCGGAGGTCTGGGGGATTGGTCAGTGCGATCGCAGGGCTAAGGCTGCAATCGCGGAGAGCAAATCACTGGGTAGTTAAATAATAAACACTCCGCGACTTAAACCCTTTTTTACACCATTGTTGAGCGGAGGAAATCTTTTTGGACGAATTTTGAAGGAGAAAATCAGTGGGTAGAACAGAGGTAAATAATTTGATTATTAAAACTCATTTATGGGTGATTATAGACCATAATTCCAGCCTTTAATTCATGAAAAACAGTAGAAAAATAAGATTTTGGGGCATGAGATTATGAGACCTTCAAGGGTCGTTTTGAGGGGTCAAACGAACTCCGATTTTGGTGTTCTTTATATATACAGAATCATGAGAAGATGAAGAACACTTTTCTGTAAAAAATTCTGAGTTTCGGGACGCGGGCCCGGGGGTCGGGTTTTGCCCGGTTTCGGATTTTTGAGTACATTTGATATATTTCGATTGGAAATTTTTCCTTAAGCATATATTCATGAAAAAAATCTGAACTTGGTAGATTTGGAGCCTTCGGAGGTTGATTCGAGAGGCAAGCGCATTGCGGAATAATTCCGGGCTAGTTTTGAGGTAAGTAATGTCTTTAAATCCTGTCTTGAGGGTATGAAACCCCAGACTATGCACCCTTTCACGGGTTTTGAAATAAAAAGGTGGAAACTTTGGAAACATATTTCCTATTTAGGCGACTATTGAGTTGCTAAACCAATTTTTAAGCCTTTGCTTAATTAGTATTTATATATTATGATATGTTTTGGGCTGTAAGCCGTGTTTGGGGCCTAGTGCCGATCTGTTTACCCCTTGGGGGACTATTTTACTGTGTTTCCTCACCTGGTATGTAGTGAATTACATTCAGTCTTTTCCTGATAAATTGTTTTGACACTCAGAGTATTTTGATACTATTTATTGAAGAAAATGAAACACTGTTTTGGGTAGAGAACCCGGTTTGTTTATGGCCTAAGGGCAAATTGAGAGTGTCTGACTGAGTGAGGCTCCAGGCCTATATTGTGAGGAGGCTTCCAGGCCTTATGAGAGAGGTGAGGAGGCTTCCAGGCCTTATGAGTGATGTGAGGAGGCTTCCAGGCCTTATGAGAGATGTGAGGAGGCTTCCAGGCCTCATGAGAGAGATGAGAAGGCTTCCAGGCCTTATGTTATTATTGCGCATGGGCTGTAGGAGCCCCTCCAGAGTTTGTAACATTCCCCCAGTGAGCGCCGGTACCGATTGAGTGATGATGATTGCCTGCGGGGCCGATACTGAGTGATGATCGATATTGAGTGATTGAGGGAACACCTGAGGGCAACTGTTATGAGCAATGATTTTGGCCCGAGGGGCAGATTTGTGATGTTTTACTAAACTTTCGAACTACGATTTACTTCAGTTTCAAACTGGGTTTTATTGAGAATTTTACTGAGATATACTGATATTGTACTTGCTTTCAAAGGATTTATGGAAACTGATTTCGAATTTATTTTTGGATAAGTACTACGTGGTGACTTGGTGTTTTACTGGCTTTGTGGAATTGTGTATCTGTTCTGTGTGTTTATATTACTCAGACTGTGATTTATTTTCATTACTACTGAGTTGGCGTACTCATAAGGACTCCCTGTGCCTCTGTGCATATATCCAGGTACTAGCTCGCAGCAGTAGCTGACGCAGGTTCGATAACAATATTTCACGGGATTTCGAGATAGCTGTCCAGCGTCCACAACTTCTCCATTTCCCTTCCTTATTTAGTCTTAGCATTCGATTCAGAGAATGATATTATAGTTTTTAGCAGAGTTATATTTATTTATTCTTAGATGCACATGACTATTGACTCCAGTTCTTGGGAGGTTGTTTAGGCTAATATGGGAATGCTAAGACATTAATTTCATTATTTATGCTATGGTTGCATGTTTATTATTAAATTGTGAAGTGTTATAATTGAATAAACGCGTAGTAAGGTGATGGTTGACTAGCCTAGTTTCACGATAGGCGCCATCACGGCCTGTTAGGATTTGGGGTCGTGACAGGTACCAACCTTCGTAATCCCCTGGCTAACTCCTAACTTAGATAATCAATTAGGTCTAAAGTTACTAAGTTAACTGCTTAATAGAATTACTTCAATTAACCTAACCTAAATCCTAAAAGTGATTCACTTAAGATCAAAATTATTTTAAAAACCAGCTCCATTAAGGTTAATTATTGATCTAATCACTCAATTAGGATGAACTAGCTAAAGTTGATAGATAAGCTAATAATCTTATCCTTAATTACTAAAGAAGTAATTCTAAGGACATTAAGGGGTAATATAGGACTTTCAATTGAAGAATCTTGGGTGTAACAACCCAAGAAATTTCTAGAATTAGAAAATATCAGAAAATCATATTTTAAGGGGTAAAACAGTAATTCTATAAGAGGATAAGGGCTGGAATTAATAGAATGTTCTAGAAGAAGGTACATCTGTCCAATAGGATATTGTTTGATAGCTGTACCTGTACTATTTCAGCCTAAATAGGATAAGGAATATGCTAAAAGATGCTACCCTAAAAATTCCCTATATATACACTACACTATCTTCTGAAAAAGGGACCTGTACACACAGATTTTACACACACTTTTGAGACTTCTTTACATACATTTTACCTCTGAAAACAAGACTTTTATACACTCTTAAGATCTGAAATTACACTGTTATTACCCTGAAAATAGAAACAAATATACTGCAGAATGAGTGCAAAAGCAGTTTAGAATTTGGTTTTTCTTGTGGTTGTGGTTTTCTTTCCCCGAAGAACTGGTTTTATTACTGATTTTATTCAAGCTATTGGTATTCAAGTGGTCGTTTCCTGGGTTTTCTTACTGTGGTTTTTGGCTGTTGTTATTTTGCTGTGCTAAGCTCCAATTTCCAGCATCTCTGACCTTTATTTGGTCTCTATTTGCTGTTATTTTTGATGTCAAGGTATGTGGCTCCTACCTTATATTAAATAAACTTTTTGAGTGAAAATGTCAATGCTTTCTATGAGTTTTACTATAATTTCAGTTTCTATGTGTTGATATGTTTACATATGCTAAAATTACATGTTTGATTAACTTTATTTGAATTTAAGTGCTGAATTTGTATTTGAAAGAGGCGCTGCTAATCTTCATCGAAATTCAAAGTTGCAAAGAACTCAGAAGCGGCGTTCATCAGAAGTCGTTAGTCTCTCGATCTCTTTCACTAATCTAATTTCTTTCCGTCCATATGATTTTCTTTCCGTTCAATTTCTTTTCTGCTCTGTTTCTTCTTCATTTTTTTTACCCAATTGAATCAGAAATTGAAAACAAGGGTTCTACAATTTTTTGTTTCTTTAGTTGTTTTCTTCAACATCCACGTGAATGACGGTGGACGGCAGCAAGCGGCGAACGGAAAGGCAATAGACGGCGTACAACAGATTTGTGACGGACCCATCTTCTAGGTTAGTTTCTATCTCTATTTCTCCTTTTCTTATTACCTCTTTGTGATTTATGAGTAAGTTATGATTGACACTTACTGGCCGTTAAGTATGTTTAGTATATAAGCAAGATGATACAATAATCTGGGAATATGCACTTCTCAGTAAATATTTTTCCGATGTTTACTGAGACCTTAGGGTACGGGCTTCACGATTAAGCTTTCGACTGATTTTTCCTATGTAGAAATATCGTACCTAAATTATATAGGAACATCCTACATTTGTGTGTGTAAAATTTATATATTTATTATATACATTTTTGTTTTATTGTTGCATTTTTTCTTTTGTAAAATAAAAATGACCCTTGAAAGGCTAAAAGGGAAAGAAAATTCGAGTCAGTATTATGTTTTATTGGTTTAGCTTTTGTTGATTTGGTTCGATTTTTGCCGGGGTTTTCAGATTTTACAGATATAGTTGATAACTCAAAGTAATTCATACTACCTAAGTTGACAAACAATGTATGAGTATGGCATTTCCTTTGAGATGATATTGTATCTAATGTCTATGCTTACAATGTATTTTGACATTTCATTTGGAGGGCATAGACTAAACTGTAGAAAGGTCTTGCTATGACTATGAATAAACTCTGTTTATTTCAAGCCTATTTACTTTAATTTTAGTGCGATATTTGATGACCTTCTCCCTGCATTTGGTTGTTTGGCTATTTTTCTAAGTAATGGTGATGCCGCTAATAAGATTGAAAGATTTAAGTAATTTATATGCATGCCATTTGGTTGTTATGTATGGAATCATGTTGGTCAGTTGGTTTGAAATTCAGTTACCATCCGCATTTGTTAGCCAATCCAAAGCTATTGTCCCACCATCATAGAGTTTAGAGGCTTAGAACTTACCAACGCATCAAGTAGATTCCTGTCCTCCAAAGTTATACCAGGTGCCGTTGTAGCCTGCTGCTTCTGTCCCATAGTTGTTGGCGTTGCCAAAGCCTCAAGCAAATTCCTGTCATCCAACGTGAAAGCTGGTACACTTATATCCTGCTGTTCTTGTCCACCTGTTGTAGTTGTTACTACAGCTTCTGTAGTGTTTGCATTCAGCTGTTGCTGCCCAGGTTCATGGTTTTCTACTGTTACTGCATATTGCCCACTCCCACAAGTAGCAACTGAATTGGTCTTCAAAATCTGCTGCTGCCCAGTCGACATTGCTCCTGACATGTTTGCAAATTGCTGCTGCCAAGTCGACTTTGCTCCAGAATTGGTTGTATTAAACTGCTGCTCATCTGTAGGACTTGCAACTGGACCAATCTGTTTTGAAGATGTTGTTGCAGCTTGATTCAAGTTTCATGTAGGAGAATTTCTAGGAATAAATACTGGAGCATTGATGTTTAGTTTGCTCTTGGGACTCACTGTTGTTGCTCCATCAGGTTGTGGCATTGCTAAAAATTCAAGATCCTCACCTGCACTGTCCAGACCAGCCTTTTGGTCAGCCTCTTCCGATGAATACCCATCAAAACCATCACCCCAGTCCTCGTCATCATCCTCCTCACGTTGGTCAGCCAAAAGCCTAGATTTGATAGCCATCCCCCTCACGTTAGCTTGTATAACATCGTTGTTATTCCCGGTAGAGAGCATAAGCTGCCCAGATTCACCTTCAAATTCCCCACACGACTCGAAAGATTGCGAAGGGACCTCAAATACAGATGATAAAAAGAAAGGAATTAAAACAGATGAATATGGTATTGTAAGTGTTAATTGGGGGCGATTTTTGAAAACAAATGAGCCTTTTGTATTAGCGGACCAAGCATCTCAAGTATTTTATGCTAATGATAATTCCAACAAGGGTTGGTGTGTAGCAAGAAAGACGCAACCTCGTGATTCCTATGATATTTTGCAACAAATGGATGGTGATGTTGTAGATTTAGAAAATCCTATACAAAATAAACGGAAAAGAACCGACTGAGGTGAAGTATCTCTTTATGCTATTAGCATATTCATATTGTTATGCTTTCTGATTATATGATTTTTTTTTGTTGGTAACATTGCATTTATAATGTCTTATTTTTTTTGTAGGTTTGATATAATACCATGAAAGAATGACAATGAGGTGACATCCATTGGGAAAGCTACTACCAAATATGCGTTTGTTGCAACAGGTGCTATAGGGAAGGGACGAGGGAGGGGGCTTAAATCTCTGAGCTCTTTAGGGTTATCTAAAACAGATTCCATTTTTTCCATCTACTGATCAAGCTATGAAGTACAACCAAACTGTTGAAACGAGTATGGTTTTTCAAATATATTGTGTTATCAATTTGTACAGCTAAATTATCTTTTTTTTTTTAAAATTGTACACCTAAATTTTAGTGCTATTTGTTTACTAATGTGATTTCCTTATAATAGGTGTTGTAGCGAAGGGACGAGGGAGAGGGATTCGATCTATGTGCTCTTTGGGGGTGTCTAAAATGGGACCAACGAATAAAAATCCATTGGTTTTTGAGAAAAGGGCATATGCAAACTAATATTCCATCTTTTTCATCTACTGATGACGTTATGCACTACATTCAAAAAAATTCAGCAAGTAAGGTTTCTAAAATCTATTCTCTTTTTGAATCACTTTTGTAATTATTTAGATTTGATTTTCTGTACTAATATAATTTCTTGCACCATGTGCGCTAGGAAAGGGACGAGGGCAAGAGCTTAGATATATGTGCTCCCTTGAAGAATCTGAAAATGAAGAGCGATACTTCCATCAAAATACTCATTATAATTGTCAAAGCATGTCAAGACCTTCTAAGAGTACCTTGTCTGCTCTCAAGAATTGCGAACAATGAATAAAAAGAAAAAAACCAGGTTAGTTTAAATCCTGACTGATGTGGCTCTAGTAGCTGAGTGTCTCCCAGTCATGACTTCTAGTATTGTGACCCCACACTGTGAAGATGGTGTCCAGTATCCCAAAAGATGGTCTTGAATGTGCTGTTTGTTTATCAAGATTTGAAGATGTAGAAATTCTTCGATTGTTACCAAAGTGCAAACATGCATTTCACATTAACTGTATTGACAATGGCTTGAAAAACATTCAAGTTGTCCTCTTTGTAGACTTAAATTTAGTGTTGAAGACCTTTCATTGTTGACATATTCAAATAGTTTTATATTTTTAAGGAATTAATCTGAGCTAAGCTGGGTTTGTCTGAAGCAGTGTGGGTGCAAGTAATGCCTCCACCTTTCTACTTCCATCAAAAGAGCAATCGACTCTTTATCATAAGTTGATAACCCTTGATACCTTTTGCTTAATGACTGACTCATGAATTGCTAGTGTCTTTTATTGCATCACTACAACCCCCACCATAGTGTTGCATGGATCTACTTCAAGAATTAAAGGCTTGCTAATGTAAGGTAGGGCCAATAATGAAGCATGGTCTTAGCCTTTCTCGGTTGCTGAAAGGCTGCAGTTTCCTGGCCAGTACTGGCAACAATGGATTAAGTCTCCTGGCCAGTACTTTTGAAATTATCTTAGCAGAGAAGTTCCTAAGACTAATTGGCCTCAGTTCTGCAAAGTAGGAAGGAGATTGTACTTCTGGAATCACTACCAGACATGTATGAGCGTAGAACATAGTCAACCTTTTCCCTTTGAAGAAGTTATAAACAAATTTAACCACATCTTCTTTGATAATGCCCCAACACTTCTGGTAAAACATCCTATTAAATCCACCTGGTCCTGCGGAACTTGTAGCACTCATATAAAAAATAGCATATTTTATTTCACTCTCCTCAGGAACTTGTCATAATTGTAGATTGTATTCCTCAGCATAACTTCCCTGATGCAATTCAAAACATTCTCGTCTACATTAACAGGGAAGAGGTTGAACATCTTCTGGAAATACCTGACTGCAGCTTTGGCATTTCTCTCTTCCCCTTGGATCTAATTACCTATATGGTTCTTTATTTTGTGAAGTGGTATCCTTCTCCTCTAGTTAATGACATAGTGGAAGCACCTACTGCTGCAGTCACCCTTCTCAAACCAACTGACTTGGGATTTTTGTTTTAGAAGAGATTCTTGCATAGCCATTCATCTGACATACTCTGCTTGTGCTTTGTGTAAATTTTCTCTAGATTGTTTATTGTTAACTGATAAATCTACATCTTCCAGAGATAGTACTGCCACTTTCCATTCCTCTACTTTCAAGTATACATTACCAATTACATTCAAATTGAGCAAAGAAGTCACACTAACTCCTTCAGCAAACAACTTATTCCTTTTCTTTAGTTGTAATACTACATCAGGTGCTTCGGGTGATCTTTCATTGTCTTGCTATACACCAATATATCATCAAAACACACCAATATAAACTTTCTCAATTACAGCAACATGTGTCATTTTACTTTAATTTGCATAATTTATGATCATGTTCATCTTTCTCTGTCAAATTTGCCAAATAATCAGCTACCTTGTTGCTTTCTCTGTAGCAATATACAAAAAACAGAATGTTCAAGTACCTGGAGTCTATTATTTTTATATTGGATATCAATCTATGTTTGATGTATTGCAGGATAAATTTGAGAGTGTTGAAATGGATATCCATCGCGATCATATTTTGGGATGGATGAAAGAGTTATGGAACAAATGGAGAGGACAATTGCATGCAAATTATGTGAAGGGTAAGCCAATCCAAGAGGCTCTTAAGAATGTGCCCAAGGGGGTAGACAAGAAACAATGGGAGTGGTTGGTAAAGGAACATTTTTCTACAGAAAGTTTTCAGGTTTGACATAATAACTAACTATGTATTTTTATTTTATACCGTGATCTTTTAATTGATAATTTATTTATAGCATTTGAATTTAATGTTGTCACTCAAATATAGGCGAGAAGTAATAGGAATGCAGCAAATAGAACTAAGTTGAAGATGCTTAATCATATTGGTAGCAAGCCGATTAGAGAGATTATTTATCAAAAGGTGTGATCATCAAATCTATTTTTTCTTAATATTGACGAGACGTTATTTGAAATATTTACTTTTATGTAAAGGGCGGAAAAGATGGCAAACCACCAGATTTGGCAATAATTTTCTTCGAGACTCGCAAGAAGAATAACACACTTGTTGATCCAGAAACAATCGAGAAACATGTGCGTTTGGTTAATTGAAAAATGTTCTTTACTTTTAGTTATTATAAGATCTGACAAAAATTTATCTATATACTTTGTAGGCTCAAATAAAGGAATTGGTTCAGTCCGAACCATCACTTCCTACCATAGAGATTGTAAAAAAATGCTTTGGACCTCAAATTTGTAGTCATGTATTTGGCTTGGGGGTGGAGTTAAGGCGAAAGATTTGAAAGGTGGAACTTCCTCAAAAATTGAATTATTGGTTAAGCTACGTGCAACTGAAAATGAAAACCAGTCTTTGAAGGATCGTCTATCTAACTTCGAAAATGAGATGAAAGAAGTGAGGAAGTTAAAAGAATTATTATTAGCGCAACAAACCTATTTCGATCCTCCAGTTCAGGAGAATGACTATTCCGACCCTTGATGTACCAAGTGAGTAACAACTTACCTGAAACATCGATTTATTTTGTTGATTTAAGTGTATGTTATTATATATCCTTTGCGGAATTTATATCTTCTGTTGATTATAAATTTGTCCTTATCTTTATTTTTAGCCTTTTGTCCCTAAGACAAAATGTGCCTTCTTATACACACATATAGCCCCAACAAACAGGGCCAAATATCACTTTCAAACAAGTAATAAATTAAGTTTTCATCGTTGTTTAACAGTAAGTTTTCCAACTTAGAGTCTAAACCGAGCAGTCGAGCTACCAGCTTAAAGTTTCTATTTGTTACAATACCAACAAAGTTTCTAAACTCCTTTGACTGTCCACTTAAAGTCAACGACATTCGTGAGTTAGTTTGATCCTGTTTAAAACCACTTAAAGTAGCTGCTCAGTGAGTTAATAAGTTAAAACTTTGATGAAATTTGGATTCTTTGCTTTACTGGTAGTTTGATTGGATGATTACTTGAGTTTGACTATAAACGTTTGTGTCTCGGCCCCAATTGTCTGTTTTTACTTTTCCTTTTCTTTTTAATTCTTTTGAAGCTAGGCTGGGGTTGAGGTGCTAATGACCTGTTATCTAACAGAGTATTTTACTTAAAATTGTAAACTTCTCATAATATCAGAATTTAACAGAAGATCAATAAAGTGACGGGGAGCCCAGTTAGAAGATGTTTACTCTATGTGATAATGGAAAGATGGCCCAATCTTGCTATATTGGTTGAAATTTGCTAATTACTTACTCCTTTAAGTTGAAAAGATCATTGTCGGATGGAAATAGTCATGTCCTTTTAGTCCGAAACTGTCTTGCAAGGCTACGGCTTCAATTTCCTTTTGCCCACTTTGTTTAGTGAGGTTTGCTTTTATATTTTTGGAAATATTAATTAAACATTTAGTTAAACTTCAATTATTTTTGGAAATATTAATTAAACCTCAGGTTTGCATTGAGTTAAACTATTTGTCTCAATCCTTTGTCCCATATATATAGCTTAAGACAACTTTTTCAAGTGATGAAAGGGAATGGTGTCTAGCCATTTTTGCTTCTTTTTTCTCTGTTTAGCCCTGATTTTGTTCCATCTACATTGTTATAGTTTTTCTAAATAAAATTTCTTATTCCTTCTACAGGTTTTGGATATTGAAGTTCAAGAAGCACATTTTTGATGACATACTGATTGACCATCTTTTTGCTGGGAATGTCAAAAAAAATTTACATGTCAATCGAGGGATATTAGTGATATATAGATTTTTGCTAAATGTTATGAACACGTTGTGACTAGCTTACATCATTGATGTACGGTGCAATTAACTGATGTTAGATCATTTTTGGTAATATTTTATGAAAATATATCATCTATATATATTCGATTTTGTCGTTGTAAATTGAATGTGATTTAAGGAATCACTTGTTTCTTTGTCCTTAAATCCTTTTTTGGAGTAGAAAATTTGGTTGCTAAATATGTAGCTTTGTAGTGCTGCCATGTTCGACTTAGCGACCAGCTTTAAACTTCTCGCAAAAGATATAACGGCTAGCTTCTAACTAGCCGCAAAAGTACTATTTAACGACCACATTAAAATAGTCGCAAAAATATTCTAAGTATCAGTAATTTAGTCCCTAAAATATGCAAATAGGCACCAGAAATATGGTCCTTAAAATTCATTTAAGGACTAGTTTTAAACTGGTCGCGAAATAGTTTTAACGACCAACACCTCATCTGGTCTTTAATGACCTTTAGCGGCGGAAGTTATAAGGACCAGATTAGTTGGCCGCTATTGACCATTTAGGACCAATTTCTTACTTTTAGGGACCAGTTTTCTCTTCGCTATTGAGCATTTTTCTTGTAGTGACCTGCGGCTAACAAGCATCAAGATCCAGGTCAGAGTCAGCAGAAGATCAAGACTCAAGACCAAGTCTTAGATAGGAATCTTGTAACTAGCAGCTGATAGGTTTAGTTAGTCTTTCGTTTTGTTACTTTTGTGTAATAAGGAGATCAACAGTAGTAACAGCAGCAACCGCAATAAAACCTCAGTTACTCGGTAGTCCCAGCTACCAAAACTTCCAGAACTACACTGACTTGATTCCTTTATAGCCAAGGATATGTAGGCAACCTTTGAAGCAGGGTTCGGTAAAACTTTTCAAAAAAGCTTCACAGGAGTATGCGAATGGACAAAAGTCGTTCATGACTGCTCACTTTGTCTTTTCCCGAAAACCCTTCGTATTTTCGACCAAAGAGGGGAAGCTGTGAGCACGTGATTTTTCACCCACCATATACCCCTAGAAAATTCAATACAATAAGTTAATTTTACAAATTTTGTTGAATTTTGGTGATTAATTGTGAATTGTTTGCACTTGCATACCCATAATCCGTCTTTTATATTATTTAAAATTTCATAATTAGGTGCACCATTATTATCAAAGAATCACGAGTTTATTAGTTGTAATTAATTGAAGTAGGTAACAAAACGGGTGCTGATTATTTGATGTAATGTAGTTCTAACAACTAATTACTAAAATTTATAATTTTTATCCAATAAATCATGGATTTAATTAGGGATAATTGTTCTCATTTTTTTAATTGATCTGTGATTAAATGAAATAAGGTTTTGAAGTAATTATTACATTTTTTTAATTTAATTAGGTTTAGTATTAATTAAAATTGATTTCTAGAATTAATAAAACTTAGTAAAATAGGACCTGGGCTGGTTTGCCCAGGCTCAAACCCTCTTCTACACACCCAAAATTATCTAGGCCAAACCAATTAAACCCGGTCGGCCCCAGCCCCGTCCAAACGACCCCGTTTTTAGTTAGTTGAGTTCATCCCAGCCGTTTATCTAATTTGATCTAACGGCTGGGAACTAATAACCCCTTAACTATATAACTGTTTCATAAGCCCACCCCTCTCAAAGCCTAAGTATTACACCCCTGACCGTCTCTCTCCCTCCTCTCTCTAGAGACCAGTCGGTCTCTGCCGCCTTCCACCACTCCTCTGCCCTGCTCCGCCGACCGGAAATCGCCTCCGGCGGCGGAGCTCAACCAAATGTTACCAAAATTTTACCAATCAGTCCTCTCTTCCCCCTGGACCCCATCTTACCATTAGTTCCCCCAAAAGACCACCCAATATCGACCTATTTCAGATCTGGAAATTGAAAACCCTAAAAGGCTTGCATCGGGGAATTTCAAGGGGACCTGTGGCTCAGACTCACATGAGTCGATGGCTCTTGACAAGAGCCATCGATTCATGCAAGATTGAGTCACTTTTGAACTCACCGGAGTCCAGCCAAACTCTGGCATGCCGCCGGAATCCGACCAAGTCCCTTCTAACATACTGGTACCCCTTCTCTTCCATTCTTCTCTTGTTATGTTTTGACAAATCACTTTCTTGATTTAGTTTTTGGGTTGTTTAATACATTACTTTCTTCTGATTTTCTTTGATTCTTAATTCGACCTAAAATTACATCTATTGCATGTTCAAACAAATAATCATTTTAAGACTAGGTTTTCGTAATTGTGTTTGCTTCGTCAAATGGTAAAATTTGTGGTGTTTAATATCTCGCATGATTGAATCAGGGCTCTTAGATGTTTCTGAATATTTGTGCTCAAAAATCCATTTTTTCCATTAAATGATAATTAGCCTAAGGTCCTGGTTTTTCTATAGTTGATTCTAAAATTCCCTTTAGTTTAATCATGACTCGTTTAGTGATAGGTGTCCAGATTCCTTCCTGGCTGATGTTCATCTTTCTTAAGAAAAGTTTATTGCTAACCACTTTAGTCTGAACTTGCATGAATGATAGTTTAGAATGATTTCATCCCAACTAATTCGTTTAGGATTCCTTGATTTGTCTGATTCTTGACATTGTAATCTTTGTATACTTGTTTCTGTTTTAGTCTGTTGTTTAAGCATTAAAGTTAGTCCTTAATCTTGTCACATGAACCTTGAATTAGTAGTTATAATTAGTTAATGACCTCCAATTTGGTACCAACCTTCGTAATCCCTTGACTAACTCCTAACTTAGATAATCAATTAGGTCTAAAGTTACTAAGTTAACTGCTTAATAGAATTGCTTTTATAAACATAACCTATATCCTAAAAGTGATTCACTTATGATCAAAATGGTTTTAAAAACCAGCTTCATTAAGGTTAATTATTGAGCTAATCACTCAATTAGGATGAACTAGCTAAAGTTGATAGATAAGTTAATAATATGATCCTTAATTACTAAATAAGTAATTCTAAGGACATTAAGGGATAATGTATGACTTTCAATTGAAGAATCCTGGGTGTAACAACCCAAGAAACTTCTAGAATTAGAAAATATCAGAAAATCAGATTTTTAGGGCTAAAGCAGTAATTCTAGAAGAGGATAAGGGCTGGAATTAATAGAATGTTCTAAAAGAAGGTACAACTGTCCAATAGGATAAGGTTTGACAGTTGTACCTGTACTATTTCAGCCTAAATAGGATAAGGAATATGCTAAAAGATGCTACCCTAAAAATTCCCTATAAATATACTACACTATCTTCTGAAAAAGGGACCTGCACACACAGATTTTACACATACTTTTGAGACTTCTTTACACACATTTTACCTCTGAAAACAAGACTTTTACACACTCTTAAGATTTGAAATTACACTGTTATTACCCTAAAAACAGAAACAAATATACTGCAGAATGAGTGCAAAAGCAGTTTAGAATTTGGTTTTTTTTGTGGTTGTGGTTTTCTTTCCCCGAAGAACTGGTTTTATTACTGATTTTATTCAAGCTATTGGTATTCAAGTGGTCGTTTCCTAGGTTTTCTTACTGCGATTTTTGGTTGTTGTTATTTTGCTGTGCTAAGCTCCAATTTCCAGCATCTCTAACCTTTATTTGGTCTCTATTTGCTGTTATTTTTGATTTCAAGGTATGTGGCTCCTACCTTATATGAAATAAAACTTTTGAATAAAAATGTCAAAGTTTTCTATGAGCTTTACTATAATTTCAGTTTCTGTGTTGATATGCTTACATATGCTAAAATTATATGTTTGATTAACTTTATTTGAATTAAAGTGTTGAATTTGTATGTTAGTTTACATTTATTATGTATCTAATGGTTCGAATCTGTATGAAGTTTGAGGTTAAGTAAAGTAGCACTAAAAAATATGAATCTGACCACTAACTAGGTCAGATTCACCTCAAGTTTTCAGATCTGGTGTTACTTGCAAAATTCTGGTATTGTTTTCCTTATCACTATATTGTTTGTTAAAGTCATAAGAACATTATGCTTGGTATTGCATTATTAGAGTTGAATCGGATACCGTTTATGGTCAGATTCATTCTATGAAATGCATAAAAAAAAATTTGGTTCCTTAGAAAGCCACAAGCAGAGGCATGGACATTTCTAGTCAAAGTAAAAGGGTTCAAGTGGAAGCAACAGTATATTAGGTTTCAATTTTTATATATAGTTTCATGAGCAATTGTCAGAAATTTTGTATGTTTGTAGTCAAACAGTGATGTACAAAAAAAAAATTATTTATTCTGTATAGCTTGAGTAGCTGTAAAACTAGACTGTTCAGTATGTCGTATATTTTGTTTACTTGAATATAGAAAACGAGCCAGCTTTGCTAAATGGCCCATTAAGGCCTGAATCAACCTGGACTCCCAAGCTATTGGGCCTAAGAGGTACAAGGCCTAAAGCCGTAATGTTATACTTCAGTCTTAACGTGGTCACGACATAATTTACGTTAGATTCTAGTTATATGTTCAATTAACATTCGAAAAGCATCAGTTTTCCCTGTAATTTTTGTACTAAACTAAAATCCCAGCTAGGCTACTAGAATTGCTACGTTGAACCTGTTCTGTTTTTTTAGTTATAGAGTTTCCTTGAGCAGTGCATGGATTTCCAAACATAATTGAACATAGTCTATCATGGCTGAGATTTAAAAACTGCTTTCCAAACAAAAAAAGTAACAATCCAGTTTTGGCTACTTAAATGTCTTCCCCTGATTTTATAATCTCTCCTAAACTGATCAAGTAATTTCAACTCAAGAAAATCCTTTTATTTTACAGTAGTTTTAAGACTACCGTTCATAAAACAAGGAAAAGGCCTTTTAAGATTCATGAATCGATTTGTTTACGTGCATGAAAAATCCTCGGCTGATTAAATGGGTCAAATGATAGTGAAACCTTAATTGTTTTTATATGATAGTATATCTTGCCTTATTTATTCCCATATAATTCTATATGTGTTAGCATATTTATTTCCTAAATGTTTTATTTGCTTTACTTTAGTTCGAATCATGTATCTCTTTCACCTCAAATAGTCAAAGAATAGGATTGACCTAAGTGTTGATTGATAAATTGGGCTAAATTTGGCCATAGCCCAAAAACTTATTTTTGGATAGCTTACTTAGTTTTAGAAGACTTTGAATATACCCTATAGTCAAAAATACCTCCCTTAGACTAAAAGCTACAAAACTTAGGGAATAATTGAATAACAACTATTGCTTCAAATAAGCATTTCAAACTATCATGACCATAATCATGATTATATAATCTACACTCGGGTGTGGCAACACATGCCCCCGACCACAACTCCAAACAATAAATAAAATCGCACGTAGCGATCACGGGTGCATTTCATGTGACGTGGTTGCGATGTGTTCAAAAACAACAAGTGCACGCCATCGTGACTTGTCCTAAGATAAATCTATAAACGTCTGAATTGGCTTTATCACATAAAAACTAAAAACACCCCTTCCGACAGAGAACATAGAGAATGAATTGAATATCGCCTCAAATAGTCATTCTAAAGCTGTCACTACCATAGTCTTGACTACATAATCTACACTCGGGTGCGACAACTCATGTCCCCAATTTTAAACTTAAAACTATATTAAAATCACGTGTTGTAAGCGTGGGTGCATTTCATGTGGCGCAATTGTAACATGTCCAAAAGTAGACAAGTGCACGTACTCGTGACTTATTTTCCAGATAAATCCATAAACGTCAAAAGCGGCTAAAAATTAAAAAAGATAAATGCGCAATAGGTTAAAACACGTAAACAATTAGACAATTTAGGCCAAAAATAAATAGTTAAGTGACCGTGCTAGAACCACGGAACTCGGGAATGCCTAACACCTTCTCCCGGGTTAACATAATTCCTTACTCGGATTTCTGATCGCAGACAAATCAAAACAGAGTCAGATTTCCTCGGTTTGGGATTTAAAAAAAAAAACGGTGTCCCGAAGCATCGTCAAAAATCTGGGTGGCGACTCTGAAATAATAAATAAATCCCAAATCCGAATAATGTCACTTTAATTGGAAAAACTCCCTTATTACCCTTACCGGTGAAAAAGGAGGTGTGACAGCCGCAAGTCCTGATACATCTTGGCGGCGCCCGGATGAATATAATACCAGGAACTATGGGCCTCCTCAAGAATCGACTCACGAAGTCCATCCATATTAGGAACACAAACACGACCATGCATCCTCAAGACTCCGCCATATCTAACAATAACTTGCTTAGCACCTCCGTGCCGCGCTGTGTCCCTAAGGACTAACAAATGAGGGTCGTCATACAGTCGATCTCTGATGCGCTCAAACAAAGAAGATCGAGCAACTGTACAAGCTAGAACACGGTTGGGCTCTTAAATATCCAACCTCACAAACTAGTTGGTTAAATTTTGAACATCTGATGCAAACGGTCTCTCACCGACTGGAATGAATGCAAGGCTGCCCATACTCGCTGCCTTTCTACTCAAGGTGTCGGCCACCACATTGGCCTTCCCAGGATGATACAAGATGGTGATATCATAGTCTTTCAATAGATCCAACCACCTCCTCTGCCTCAAATTGAGATCCATTTCCTTGAACAAATACTGAAGGCTTCGATGATCCGTGAAAACCTCACACGACACTCCGTAAAGATAGTGCCTCCAAACCTTCAGCGCATGAACAATGGCTGCCAACTCTAAGTCATGGACATGGTAATTCTTATTGTGAACCTTCAACTACCGCGACGCATATGCAATCACCTTGCCCTCCTGCATCAATATAGCACCGACCCCAACACGGGGCACATCATAATATAACGTATAAGATTCTGAACCTGTGGACAACACCAACACCGGCGCTGTAGTCAAAGCAGTATTGAGCTTCTGAAAGCTCACCTCACACTCGTCTGACCATCTTGACAGGGCACTGCTCTGGGTAAACCTTATCAACGGAGCTGCTACAGATAAAAACCCCTCTATAAATCGACGGTAATAGCCCGCCAAACCCAAGAAACTCCTGATCTCCGTGGCTGAAGTGGGTCTAGGCTAGTTCTGAACTGCCTCAATCTTCTTAGGATCTACCTTAATGCCCTCTGCTGATACGACGTTCCCCAAGAAAGTGCCTGAATCCAACCAAAACTCGCACTTTGAAAACTTAGCATATAACTGGCTGGCCCTCAGAGTCTGAAGAACAATCCTAAGATGCTTCTCATGCTCCTCTCGACTGCGGGAGTAGATCAAGATATCATTAATAAACACAATCACAAAGGATTCCAAATAAGGCTTGAACACTCGGTTCATCAGATCCATGAATGTTGCTGGGGTATTTGTCAACCCAAAGGACATCACTAGAAACTCATAATGCCTATACCAAGTCCGAAAAGTTGTCTTAGGGACATCGGATGCCCTAATCCTCAACTGACGGTAACCAGATCTCAAATAATTCTTTGAAAACACCTTGGCACCCTAAAGGTGATCAAACAAGTCATCAATCCTCAGCAATGGATACTTGTTCTTGATGGTGACTTTGTTCAATTGTCGATAATCTATGCACATCCTCATCGATCCATCCTTCTTCTTCACGAACAATGAAGTTGCACCCTAGGGAAAGACACTAGGTCTAATAAAGACCTTATCAAGCAAATCTTGCAAATGTTCCTTCAATTCTTTTAACTATGGCGGGTCCATAAGGTATGGTGGAATGGAAATGGGCTGAGTGCCCAGAGCTAAATCAATGTAGAAGTCAATATCCCTCTCGGGTGGAATCCCCGGCAGGTCTGCAGAAAATACCTTTTGAAACTCACGAACAACTGATACTGAATCTATGGAAGGAACCTCCGTACTAGAAACACGAACATAAGCCAAATAAGCTAGACACCCTTCTCGACCATACGACGAGCCTTCATATGAGAGATAAACATGTTGGTTGAATGTCCAAGAGCCCCCCTTCACTCTAATCGAGGTAACCCCGACAAGTCTAAGGTCACCGTCTTAGCGTGACAGTCCAATATAACGTGATAAGGTGACAATCCATACCCAAGATAATGTCAAAATAAACCATATCGAGGAGTGAAGATATACACTAGACTCCCAATGGTGATTACATATGAATGATAAACGCGGTCCCCAGCAATAGCATCCCCCACATGTGTGGACACATACACAGGAGCACTCAGAGAAGCACGAGGCACAACAAAATATGAAGCAAAATAGGAAGACACAAAGGAGTAAGTAGAACCCGGATCAAATAGAATTGAAGCATCTCTAATGCAAAATGAAACAGTACCTGTGATAACAGCGTCAGATGACTCAGCCTCAGGCCTGGATAGAAAAGCATAACATCGGGGTTGGGCTCCTCTATACTACGTCCTTGGGACGGCCTCTAGCTGGCTGGCTGGCCTCCACCTCTGACGACCTGACCTCCACCTCTAACAGTCTAGCCTCTGCCTCTAGTGCCTGACCCCTACCTCTAGCTGGCTGAGCAAGTGCTGCAGCAACTGGTGCCGGGACCATGGCACGAGAACCCTGATGTTTTAGCGTGACGCCCAATAATCTCAGACAGGTCCTCCTGATATGCCCATAACCACCACAATCGAAACATACATCCTGGTACTATGGCTGCGGAAAATGAGACTGACCTGAACGGGCCAGATGACTATGGTTAATAACTCTGAATAAGAGGTGCACTAATAGGGGCTGGTGCTGCACTGTAGGTTGGTTGTCCATAATGAGGCACATAAAGACCACGACTCCCTGAAGCATTATGAGATGCCTAAAGCACTGAATGAAATGACCTGGGAGGATGGCCTCTACAAAAAGTAACCCTGCCTCCAACTGAGGCACCGCTGAACCTAGTGGAATGACGAGGTCTCTTGTTCGACCCCTGACCTCCCTGTGTAAGAACCATCGCCTGGCGACATTGACAACTGCCTGAAAAGAAATTTTACTCCTATTCTCCTTAGCCATCTGCAATCTGATAGGCTGAGCAAGTCCCTCCACAAACTTCCTCACCCTCTCTCTCTCAGTAGGAAGTAGAAAGAGAGCATGACGGGCCATATCCACAAATTAGGTCTCATACTAAGTGACAGTCATATTGCCTTGATGGAGACGCTCAAAGTGGTGACGATGCTCCTCTCTCAATGTGATAGGGAGGAACTTCTCTAGGAAGAGATGAGAGAATTGGTCCCAATTAAGAGCAGGCACTCCAGCTGGTCTGGTCAACAAATAATCTCTCCACCATTTCTTGGCAGAACCTGACATCTGAAATGCAGCAAAATCGACCCCATTGGTCTCTACCATATTCCGTAGCACCTCATGACTACTGTCAAGATACTCCTGGGGGTCCTCCAAAGATGCACCACTGAAGTGAACTAGAAGAACTTAGTAAACCTGTCAAATCTCCATAAAGCCTCAAAAGACATAACTGACCCGTCACCGGTCTGTGTTGCAACAACCGGCTGAACTACTCTAACTGGATGAGCGGTTGGAGTTTGATACTAGGGAGCCATCTACTCCGGAGTGTGGGTAGGAGGAGTATATGCTCCTCCTCTATCCTGAGAGATGGCTGGTGCCATGGGAAATCTGCCAGTCTGGGCCACACTCTCCGTAAGGCCCACCAAACGGACCAAAGCGTCCTAGAGCATTGTGGTGGCAATGAACGCTTCCGGAACCTGAGCTAGCCCTACAGGAACAGTCTGGGCTGGATCCTACTCGTCAAACTCTACTCGAGGCTCCATTGTTGGGGCTGTTGATCGAGCTCTTGGCTGAGCCCTACCCCTTCCTCGGCCTCTGGCACGGCCTCAGCCTCAACCCCTGCCCCTCGTATGAGTTACCATTGGAGGCTCTGGCTGCTGCTCAGCTGAATATGTGGTACATGTTTGCGCCATCTGTGAGAGAATAAGAGTAGAAGAGTTCAATTAGCATTGAGAGAACAAAATCGCATGACAGAGAAGAATAGAAGTGAAATTTGTTCCTAAATTTCATAACCTCAGAAGATAAGTACAGACCTAGGAAACCTTGTGCTGATACTAACTTGTCACGACCCCCGAATTCCCACTTTCGGGACCGTGATGGCGCCTAACATTTCACTTGTTAGGCAAGACAACGTTAGATAATCATTAAGCTAAGTTTTATAAATTTCAGTAAATAAAGTCAAATAAGCTAAAACGAAATAAAACGAGTGCGGAATAATATAAATACCATAATATCTGCTACATTTAGGATATGGAGTCACAACTCATGAGCTACTATGATTTACTACAAACAGAGTCTGTAAGGAAATACACTATTCTGAAAGAAAAGAAACAGTAAAGTAAAGTGACTACGAAAAGACTCCAGGGTTTGAGGACGCCGACAGATCTACCTTGGGTCTCCCGTTGAATGAGACCAGCTGCTAACCTCACGTTCAGCTCAGGCCAGCATCAAAATCTGCACAAGAAGTGCAGAGTATAGTATGAGTACAACCGACGCCATGTACTCTGTAAGTGCTGAGTCTAACCTCGACGAAGTAGTGACGAGGCTAAGGCGGGTCACTGTGAAAAGTGCATATTTTTGAGTATATTTGCATATTAATTCTTGTGTGAGTCGCGGGAGATTACATGTTTTTTGAAGTGAAATATGCTCATTATGTGTTTCTTATTTGTAGGTATGAGCTTGAATTCTAATGGATCAAAAGATATCATATTCGATAAAAAAAAAAGAAATTGAAGGATTGGGAGCTCGCCTATTCTCGTGTGTGGCACGAAGACGGACGCAAAAAAGAAGAAAAGTTAAGGCACAAAATAGTTGTCGCTCACCCTTTTTCCTCGCGGAGTCCGAGTTTATGACATTTGGTTGAGACAACTCATCCTTTTGGGAAAGGGGTTTGAGTTTTTGAAGAGTCGCCAGCTAACGATTTTGAGGTGCGTTAGGGCACCTAAGGGGTTCATTGATAACTATGTTTGGTAACCAGAGATGGGTAAGGGCTTGAAATTATCCTAAGGGGAAAGTGTTAGGCACCCCTCAAGATCCACAAATGTGGTTCCCGGCCAAACAACTTTATTGTGAATTTGTACAGTTTTAGCAAACAAACAAGTAGGGCTCAAGTAATATGGGATTTAAGTCTAAGTACACAGATGTTTTTGAAAACAATTAATGAAAAGTTAGATTTTGAAAAGAATTATAATCTAAGTATGTGAAAGTAAAGGATGTCCTAGGTTTTACAATATGGACACATCAATGCAATACCAGGTATGACACTCCTCGAAGAGGGGCTACGCGTGGTATTGACGTGCGGAGAATTTCGGCACATTTAATACCATAGTGCTTAAATTATGGCTCGTTTCAAGAGCATTTACTCTTATTAATTATAGAATTTTGGTATTTTGCAGTACACAAGGTGTAAACACTCAAGACCATGCAAAAGAGAGTTAAAGAAGAGAAAAGAGGAGGAAAATGGCCGAATGCGATCGCATATGCAACATGCGAATCGCATTTCGAGCCTAGAGATCACATACCGCAACAGAATGTTGAGTCAAATTTAAGGAGTGAAATGCGGTCAAATGTGCGACCGCATATCTCAAATGTGAATCGAATTTAAATTGCATCATCATTTGATGCCTGAAGCTACACTGCAAATGCGACGCACGAATGCGATAGCACATCACTAATGCGGACCGCATCTCTCAAATGCGATGAACCTTTGGGACCTAGGGTTTTGATATGCGACGAAGGAAGTGAAGATGCGAATCGCATCCCTGTTATGCGACAGGAATGCGATCGCATATATGCCCGACGGGGTTGTTTTTGTCCGCTTTTCACCCGAATTTTGGCCCACTATAAAAGGATTTATCTTGGCAGATCTTGGCATATCTTTGGACATATCTTCAGCTTTGTAAATATAATTTAGAGAGAGAAGAACAAGTTTTGAAGCTAGGGCTTTGCACACACACTTGGGTCTTGAAGATTTCACCATTGTGGTTAAGGATTTCTTACCCATTTATGTTTATTTCTTCATTTCCTTGTTTTGTATTGAATATCTAAGTGTGTAGTATTTTTCCAACACTTGAATCTTGTTTATGGGAATATTCATATTGAAAGTGTGGATTAAATACCTTGTTGTGCTTATGTATTGAATGATTTTAGTATATTTATGAAGTGGGTGTTTGTTATTTTAATTATTCTTGTTCTTTAATGTTTCCAAAGGGATTAGCTAACCCTAGGACTCGCCCATTAACTCCGAATTAATTTTGGAAAAGATTATTTGGGGTTGGGAAAGATTAATTAACAAGAACTTGAGGATTTAACCCTCATTTTATAGATTCTACCTAGGGATAGGATTGAACTACTTGTAGCCAAACCCGGAAGTGCTTAATCTCCTAATTGGTCTAGGAATAATTCATTTAGGAAGTCTTTTTAGTCTTTGGGAAAAGCTAATTAAGAAATATTATCCGTGGCTAATTAACATAACTCACTCATATTTGTAAAATCGTGAAATACATTGGATCGTTACTTGAGTGTAATTTCTGATGCATTCATTCTTGTTGCCATTGATCATTTTACTCGCTTTCTAGGTTAGTTTATATTTTCGCATTTAGCTATATACAATTATCAAAAACCCAAAATCTTAATTATTTGGCATTGCGCGATAAGTGATAACTCTATAGCATTCCTAATCGCCCTCATATTTTTCTCTGTGGGATTTGACCGCAACCTTGTTGGGTTACTATATTTGACAACGATCGCTTGCACTCTTTTAAGGTGTAAATTGAGCGTATCAGGTATTAGCGCACCGGTCATCATATCCATATTCTACCCTTCCCCACCCCGTGAAGGTAATTAAATCGCGTGTTGGTCATGACCTCTATTGCATGATGTTACCCGTCCCTTCCTATCAGTCCCGGAGGAATTTAGGACTTTTATCCTAGAAAAGGGAGGTTCTAGGAAGACCCTTAAGTTTAAAGATGAAAAAAATACTAGGGCGACATATAATAAAAAAGTAAGACTGCAGATAAAGGAGAGCATGAAAAGCAGGTAGTGCTAAGTGTTGATAACATCTTCAGGTCGTATACCTAATAACAGGCAGTGCTCAGTGTTGCAGATAGACTGAATTTGCTAGCTTGTAGAACAGGATGACAGTATAAGACATTTGTATTTAAACTAGATGTGATTGAATAAGTACGACCCTAAAGCATGATCTCTAATGCAACATGATGCAAAACAACTTAAACATGATTTCTAGATGCATATTAAGTTATGCATAGTTTCGAGATAGGATGGAATAACAGTTTTAATCGTTGTTTACCTAAAGCAGGGCCTCTACGTATATAGTATGGTTGTAGCATGGTGAACGCATGAATAACAACTAGTGTTGATTTATTTATCCTAAGGCAGGATTACATTTCATAACATGTTGACAGAATCACATGATATTAATGTTGTTGCTATTATTAACCCTATAATCAAGATTTCTAAGTGAAGTTTTAGAACAGGTAGACATGAGCACATAATAGTAATTTTGTTGCTATCAATAACCCTATAATCAGGATTTCTAACGACATTTCAGAACAGGTAGACATGAGCACATAATAGTAATTATGTTGCTATCATTAACCCTATAATCAGGATTTCTAAGCGACATTTCAGAACAGGTAGACATGAGTTATCATGATAGCCATTTTAGTTGTTGTTATTCACCCTATAGACAGGATTTCAAAGCGTAATGAGATGATGAATACCATAAATCCTAAGTAACATGATATGCATGGCATGCTTGGCATGTTGTACCTAAACATGGTTGCTATTGCACATATAGAAAAAGTAAACCTAGAAGCAGGATCTCTACCCTTTACTTATACTACAACATGCATATCCCCACCTATTTTCACTATCCAACCCCAAAATCGTTCTTTTACAAATAATTATTACAAGCCTCTGAATATGAATTACATAACTAAGAATAAGAAAAGAAGAAGTTAACTATAGGGAGCCTTCATAATAGGCCCAAATCTCCAGGTCCTCAATGCCAAGTGTTATTTCACAACCTTTCGTAATCCAGGTGTGTCAGAGTTCCCTAAGGACCTCAAGGGATCCCGGGCAGTGCTCACACCCAGATGTCATAGCCAAGATGGAGTAAGTGCAGTGTGGAAGGGCCAGGTCTTGTGTGTCAAAGTTCAGAGGGAGCTCAAGGGTCCCAAAGAAATGCTCACACAAGAGGGGCAGAACCTAATGTCTAAGAGTATAGTGAAAGTGCTCATAGTTTGAGTAATTCAAGAGAACAATTTTGAAAAGTGGAGAGACTTAGTGAAAAATAGCTTTTCGTAACAAAGGTTTAACTGATGAAAATAGTTTTGGAGAAACACCAATCTCAAACAAAAGTAAAGCCAGCATCACATAAAGGACCCAGGATTGTCCAACAATCACAAACAGGGGTGAGAAGGTTTGAGGGACAAATGCAGAACCTGTGTAGCAGGCAGAAGCACATATAGACATGCAATCAGAAGTTCCTAAGGGTTTAAGGGGATCAGGGATATAGCAAAGTATCAGAACATATCAACACAAAACAACTGAGACCATAATTGAACTAATGTATTAGGCATGAAGATTCGCATAAGGAACAAATGCTAAGTATACAGAGACATATTGGTCATTTATAAGTAAAGTGAAACTAAACATGTAGAAGAGATTCAGAACTCTAATTGCATGTTGAATAGCAAAATAGTAAGTAAAAGCATATAAAAAATATAAGGAATTGAACCAGTAATAGAAACATATTGGTTTGAGGACTGAAGTCTAAATTAGAACATACCAGTATAATGGAGAAAGCAGTAACACAGATCAGAAGTTTAGAGATGCACAATAGTTAGCCTTTGCTTGTAGCCGGCTAACTCAGAGTAGTAGCAAGTAGCACAGAAGAGAGAATAGAGAGCAAGTTTAGTTGTGAGAGAGTGAGTGCACAAATTAGTTCGTCTCTGTGTGTGTCTGTGTCAATTCATGAACAGAGTATATAAATAGTCGAAAGCTGGGTGAAAAATAAGGTAAAAATCAGAATTAACTAGTGATTGTGGGACTGAGTATCAATCAGTACACAATCAGTACAAGTATCCCCATAATTAAGGGAATCATTCAAACAATGAGTAATAAATAAGGAAAGACCATATATAGCTTAGAAGAATGTAAAATAGTGTAAGTATAACAGGCAATTATGTATCCTTTAATTGAAGGTTGAACTCAAACGGCTAGTAGGTGAACACAATTAAGGAAAGTTATTATGCACATGACATATAAATAAACAATTTCAAACCAAATCAAGTAGAAAATTGAGACTAGGTTAAGAAGATATCAATTAAGGAAATAATATCAATTAACAGTAAATGAACGAGGTAAAAAAATAAGCTAAAGGTTGGGAATCAGTAAGAATATCCCATGGGGAATTAGCAAGACTTTCAAATCACAATGAATCAAGGATTCCAATAACACTAGCTAACATAGATTCAAATGTAGGAATGGAATGAACACATTATAAGTCAGGAAATAATTAAGTAACAAATTGCAGAGAATCAAGGATTCAAACAGACATAGTACCAATTGAAGGGAATTAACACGAATTAATACAGATGCTAGGCAAGAAATTAGAAACCCTAGCACATGAAATTAAGGGGTCATAGAGTTACAGAGTGAACAATGAGATAAATAGGAAAGCAAGAGAAAATCAAAGACGAATAACATAGGGTAAAGATATCAATGAGTCACAGGAGTCTTGAAACACAAACACATCTGCAAATAAATAGGCAAATCAGTAGTTTTAGGGTTTAGATCTAAAGTTAGGGTTTTCATCACAACGAGCCAGATAAGGAAAAAAACTTAAACAAATCACTAAAACATAGTAGAGACTCTAGGAAGATGCTGAAAAACCATGGGAAAAGTTATTCAAAACGGGGTCATGCAAACAGGTTAATCGCTCTCTTCTCTCTCATGCCAAAAAAAACCCTATTCTTGACGCCTAAACCTAGCATTTTCCTTCACTGCCATGGCTAATTTGGCCGGCGGCCGGCCACCTTCTATGGCTGGGCTGACACTCCCAACCCCCCTCAGTCGTACCCAACCCCACAAACCAAACAAAAACTACCCTAGATTACTCCCAACTATTAAAACCAGCCACGCTTAATACCCCAACAGTTGCAAACTCCAGTTCTAGCGTGGAGGTTGATCCTGTACCTGCTCGTCGTGCTACAATTGTTATTGGTGAACCTATAGTGCAGTTTACAAGGGCGGAGGTTGACCGCATGAACATTATTGAAAGCTTACAATATGCAGTAGTGTTTAAGTTTTCTTATGGGTGGCCTGATCTTACTGAGTTACGTAAAATAATCCCAGCACAATGTGGAATTAAAGGTGATTGCAAAATTGGCTATCTACGCGATAGACATGTATTAGTTAGGTTGACATTGTGGCAAGATTATATTAATTTTACGTCGAAAAGTGTATATTATGTGAAAGACAATGATGGAGAAGAATATCAATTAAGAACTTTAATATATGATGCTAAATTCAAGGTTGGAGAGGAAACCCCTAAGGTAATGGCATGGATATCTTTCCCTAACCTTCTTCCTACCTTTTTTGTTAAGGAATGTTTATTCTCTATAGCCTCAGCTGTGGGACAACCATTACACTTGGACATGGCTACTATTAATAAGACTCATCCAAGTTGTGCAAGAGTTAAGGTTTTTGTGGACCTTCTACGTGATCTCCCTAAGAAAGTACGTATGGATATTTTGAATGAAGCTATGGGGGAAGTGGATACTGAATGGGTAAAAATTAACTATGATTATTTACCCAAGTATGGCAAGGGCTGCAAATTACAAGGGCATGATGACTTTGAATGTTGGAGAACACATCCAGAATTACGAGATACAATTGATGATGGCAAAGAAGGTGTTGATGAGGCTATAACTGGTGCAATGGTGAAGTATACTGGAAATTTGGTGGAGCAAGCTGGACAAAAGAATTCAAACAATGCTAATCGACCCATTAGGATTTTATCTAGTGGGAGAGTTGTTGGTAATATAGGTGAACAATGGAAGGAGGTGCGTGATAATAGAGTGAAGAAGGGTGGAATTCAACTGAATCAAGGTAATGCGAATACTGGAAAGGAAATTGTTCCAGTGGAGGCAGTGCAAACAAATAACAAATTTGATGCGTTGATGGAGGATTCTGGGGAGAATGAATCTAATAAGCAACTGGCATTGGTTGAACAAATTCAAAAAGAGAAGGCTAATCCTGATGGAGATGGGGTTGAATCAAGGCAAACTGATCAAGGAGTGGAGAAGTAAAAATAATTGGCAATTGTGGAGCAAGACAAAGGTAGGAGAAACCCAAGACATAGTCCTTGTAGTGCTGGAAAATTAAATATTGAAGCAGCTCCTTTTAATCCTAATGAAATGAGGATTGCTATTCCTAAGGGAGATAGGAATAATGAGTCAATATCACAATGGGTAAATAGAACTTTTGCGGAACAAAATGTTACAACAAATTAGTCCTGCCAGGAAATACCATCTCAAACTTTGGATGTTAGTGTTATCCCTGAGGAAGAATGTGCAACCAAAAGTCTGAGCTTATTAACAGGTGGACTTTGGGCTGATCAAAGGGAAGATGACCCAGATGAAGGAGACTTTCTTTAAGGACATGAGGATGTTGAAGAAGAAGAAGAGGATGATATTGATGTGGATGAGCAACGTGTTAATGGAATGAGTGCAAGAATTGAGATGAAAAGTGTATATGGGAACAACAAGGTGAAGCAGCTAGCTGATAAGCCACATAACCCTTCCAATGACCAACAACACAGTAGCCCTAACCCAGATACCCCATCAAACTTCAACCCTACTTCTAACCCTAACCCTAGCCCACAAAAATCAAAGGAGTTACAGGAACCAGCTCAAGCCTCAATCATTGTAGATAAGAATCCCACATTGCCAGTCCTTTATCCAGGAGATAAATAGCTTCCTATAGCTGCCATGCAGAGTTTGGACGTGGAGATGCAGCAAAAATTGAAACCAGTCAATATGGAGAAGGTTGGAGATGTAGTTAGTCCTCAAAAATCCGGTGATGCTACTGGAGTTCAAGGGGACAAGGCTACAAGAAACATGATCCCAAAACCTATCAACAATCAAATTACTGCCCAAGATCAAGAAGTTCAAGAAGAGCCAAATCATAGGTCAAAAGGAAAAGATATGGATGAGGAGTCTACAACCAAGATTTTTCTAAATGTGGCTAGGCAAGGGGACATTTCACCAAGGCATATTGAGAAGGGTAAGTCAGTTGGTAGAGGAAAGAAGAGGCAGACAAAGGAGAGCTCTGGGGTGCAAGTTCCAGGTGTTCAAACAAGGAGAACAATATCCAAATCAATCAATTAATGATGAATGCTTTGATTTGGAATATTAGGTCTGTTAATACAATGCAAGCCTTTGAAAGGGTAATCATTATGGATAGGCAATATCAATTTCATTTTATTGCCTTGATGGAGCCAAACCAACAAGCTAAGAAGATGGATCAATACAGGAGGAGATTGGGCTTTGAACAATCTATTGTGGATGTCTCAAACAAGATATGAGTTTTTATTGATGTAAGGTATGAATTTGAAGTCTTGTTTAACGTGGAACAACAACTTACATTGAAGATGGTAGACACTGATGACAACAAAGAATTCATAATCACTTTGGTCTATGCCAAATGTGATGCCATACAAAGGATTGAATTATGGGATACATTATATGCACTAGCAAGTATGTCATTACCTTGGCTAGTAGGTGGAGATTTTAATGTGATTTGGGATGAGGAAGAAAAATTTAGAGGACTTCCAGTTCACATTAATGAGATTGATGATTTTAGACATTGTGTTACTACTTGCAATTTATTTGATCTTGGCTTCAAGGGTAGTATCTACACTTGGTGGAATGGGAGAGCTAAGGAAGATTGTATTTTCAAACGGCTTGATAGATCCTTGGGTAACATGGAATTGCAAAATTTATGGCCAAATTTGGAGATTGAGCACTTACCCAAAATTGGTTCAGACCATAGTCCGATGTTGTTAACTTGGAGTACAAACACTATCCCAGTCAAGAAGGCGTTTAGATTCCTGAATTTTTGGATGAAGAATGATTCATTCCTGGATATTGTTAGAGAAAACTGGCATGCCGACTTCCACGCAAGCCCATTTTTTCTTTTCAACTTCAAGTTGAAGAAACTAAAGAAAGCATTGTCTTCTTGGAGTAAAACAACTTTTGGGGATATATTCCAGAAATTAGCTAGCCTGGAGGAGGTAGTATAGGTGCATGAAAGACAGTTTGAACTCAATCCTACAATTCAAAATAGAGAAAGGTTACAAAAGGTACAAGCTGATTTAATTTGAGTATGGGCAATAGAGGAGGACTTCTGGAAACAAAGGGCTGGAATGGCATGGTATAAAGATGGAGATAGAAACACGAAGCTATTTCAGGCTCATGTAAATGGGAGGAGGAAGAAATTGCAATTGAAAAGAATCCAAGATAGACATGGGACATGGCTGGAACAATAAGAGGAGATGGCAAATGAGGCAGTGTTCTTTTTTCAACAACAATTCCACGAGGAATAAGTTCCTAATGACTTTAGGATACTGGAGCATGTACCATTGATGATGAATGAGGGGCAGAATTTTGAACTAACAATACAACCAACAAAGGAAGAGGTAAAAAAGGTTGTTTTTGGGTTGAATGGAGATAGTGCATGGGGACCTGATGGATTTAATGGGAACTTTTTCCATGCTTGTTGGGATATTATAGGAGATGATGTAGTTGATATGGTGAAGGAATTATTCAGTGTTCATGAGCTTCCTAAGTTTGTAACTCATACAAACTTAGTCCTATTGCCTAAGAAGAAAGATACACAGATCTTCTCATACTTGAGGCCAATAAGTGTGAGTAACTTCAGTAACAAAATTATTTCGAGGGTCATCCATGAGAGGTTAGTTGATATCCTTCCTAATCTTATTTCTGATGAGCAAGCAGGGTTTGTGAAAGGAAGAAGCATTGTGGAGAATGTGCTATTTACCCAAGAAATATTAACTGACATTAGATTGAGGACAAAGGCTGGTCCTAATGTGGTGCTAAAGCTAGACATGATGAAGGCCTATGATAGATTATCATGGCTATTCCTCACAAAGGTGCTAAGGAAGATGGGATTTTTAGAGAGATTTATTGGCTTGATCTTTGGAATTGTTTCTAACAATTGGTACTCGGTTCTTGTGAATGGGCAACCACATGACTTCTTTAAATTGACTAGGGGTGTCAAACAAGGTGATCCTTTGTCACCTACACTCTTTATTTTGGCAGCAGAAGCTTTGTCTAGAGGGCTAAATGCTTTATATAAGAATGTATACTTTTGTGGGTTTGGAATGCCCAAGTGAAGTCCAAAGATCAATCACTTGGCATATGCGGATGATATGATAATTTTCTCATCATCAGATACATGCTCCCTGAGACTAGTCATGGAGGTCTTGAATTCATACGAAGTTGCATCTGGCCAGTTGATAAACAAATCAAAATCCTCCATGTACATGCACCATTCGTCCAGTGATAATGTTGTGAGGAAAGTTGAAAGAATCACTGAAATAATGAGGCAAAATTTCCCTTTCACTTACCTTGGTTGTCCTATATTTTACTTAAGGAGAAAGAAGGAGTATTATGAAGACTTAATCACCAAGGTATTGGATAAGTTGCAATCCTGGAAAGGGAAATTATTATTGATCGGGGGTAGGGCAGTTTTGATCACCAGTATTCTACAAAGCATGCCATTGCACTTGCTTTCAGCAGTGAATCCTCCAGTTTATGTGATCAATAAGTTGCACAAATTGTTTGCAAGATTCTTTTGGAGCAATTCAATTTATGGTAGGGCTAGACACTGGGCTTCATGGGACACACTATGCCTGCCTTATGAAGAAGGAGGTGTCGATTTTCGTTCATTGCATGACATATCTAAGGATCTTTTTTGCAAGCTATGGTGGAACTTCAGGACTAAAAATGGAGCTCATTCATGAGCCAAAAATATTGTAAAAAAATGAATGCAATTGTGGTACCTTGGAGATATGGTTCAAATAGTTTGGAAACAAAAAATGGGATCAACTCTATATTTTGGTTTGATAATTGGACAGGATTGGGCTCTTTGTATTTTGTTACACCTCCAGATTATTATTGTGATGAAGATGTGCATAATGTTAATGATGTGATGATACAAGGAAGATGGGATGAAATGAAGATTAGGGAGATTCTTCCGGATGATCTAGTATCACACATACTGGAGGACATCCCATGTCCAGGCAGAATGTAGGAGTTAGACAAGCCTGGGTGGAGCCTAGATCCTAGGGGTAATTTCAGTGTGAAATCTGCCTGGGGATACATAAGGAAAAGAAGAGACACTGCCATCACCTATTCCAATATGTAGGTCAAAGGTTTTCCTTCCAAAATTTCCTTCTTCATGTGGAAATTGAGGAAAGAAAAACTGTCGCTTGATGATGTTATAAAGAGAATGGGATATTTCATGCCATCCAGATGTTGGTGTTGTGTGATGCCAAATGAAGAATCAATCATCCATGTGTTCTACAAATCATTCACTGCCTCAAAAGTATGGACATATTTCTTTTCTCATGCTGGGCTATCTTTGGAGGGGTTAAACTTGCATCAGGCCATAGTGAAGTGTTGGACATTAAAGGTAATTCCTAGACTAAAGCCTATCTTTCAAGCATTACCTAGTATTATTGTGTGGGAGTTATGGAAAAAGAGAAATATCAATAAGTATGGGGACCCAGTGACTACTAATAGTGTGGTGTACCAAGTGTGAACAACCATCCAGTCATTAATTAAGGTGAGAAAGCCAGGGATTGTACATGTACCATGGAGATGTCCAGACATATTGAGGATGATGGAGGACTACTGATACGCTCAATTTACACCTTAAAAGAATGTAAGCGATCGTTGTCAAATATATTAACCCAACAAGGTTGGGGTCGAATCCCACAGAGAACAATATGAGGGCGTTTAGGAATGCTAGAGAATTATCACTTATCGTGCAGTGCCAAACAAATATGATTTTGGGTTTTTGATAATTGTTTATAACTAAATGCGAAACTATAAAATATCCTAGAAAGCAATTAAAATGATCGAGGGCAACAAGTATCGATGCTTCGGGTATTACACTCGAGTAACGATCCAATGTATTTCACGATTTTACAAATATGAGCGGGTAATGTTAATTAGCCACGGATAACATTTCTTAATTAGCTTTTCCCAAAGACTAACAAGACTTCCTAATTGAATTATCCCTAACCCAATTAGGAGATTAAGAACTTCCGAGTTTGGCTACAAGTAGTTCAATCCTATCCCTAGGTAAAATCTATAAAATGAGGGTTAAAGCCTCAAGTTCTTGTTAATTAATCTTTCCCAACCCCAAATAATCTTTTCCAAAACTAATTCGGAGTTAATGGGCGAGTCCTAGGGTTAGCTAATCCCTTTAGAAACATTAAAGAACAAGAATAATTAAAATAACAAACACCCACTTCATAAATATAATAAAATCATTCAATACATAAGCACAACAAGATATTTAATCCATACTTTAAATATGAATATTCCCATAAACCATATTCAAGTGTTGGAAAAATACTACACACTTAGATATACAATACAAAGCAAGGAAATGAAGAAATAAACACAAATGGGTAAAGAAAACTTCACCACAATGTCGAAATCTACAAATCCAAAGTGTGTGTGCAAACCCACAAATCAATACTTGTTCTTCTCTACTCAAAATATATTTACAAAGCTCAAAATATATTCAAAGATATTATTTTCTTGCCCAAGATTCCAAAAAATGGCTGCTAGGTCGAGTATATAAAAGTTGAAGTTGGAAAATGTGATTTTACACCTTTGTCCAAATCTGATGCCCGACTACCGCACCTGCGGAAGATTCATCGCAGGTGCGATTCCGCAGGGGCGGAATATTTCTCGCAGGTGCGGGTTCTGAGTTGTGTCACATTTCTGTAGGGGCGGATGTCTGTTCTCACCTGCGGTTCCGCAGGTGCGTGAATTTCATCGCAGGTGCGAGATTAGGCTGGTTTGAATTCCATCGCAGTTGCGGACATTTGGTCGCACCTGCGGTTCCGCAGGTGCGTAGAAAGCACCGCAGGTGCGAGTCTTGTGTGCCTGAGCCAGCTTCGCAAGGGCGACAATTCCTCACAGGCGCGAGGTCGCGCTTGCGTCCTAGAATCCGCATGTGCGGAATCACTGAAGCCTTTCATG